>JAHIAM010020970.1:0-19568 GCA_021605205.1 Aegilops longissima | reverse complement strand
TGGGAAGGGACGGCCGAGGCTGGGCCTGAATGGCCCGGAGGGAGAGAAGAATGGCCAGGGTTGGCTTCTAGCTTCTCTCTCTCTCTTTAAACTCTTTTCTAAATAATGTAGAAAGAAAGAGCAAGAAAAGAGAGAAGAGAAGGTTAGAGGAAGAATTTAGCAGGAGGACAACTTTCCCTGACTCGCAAAAATGTGAGGAATTTAACAAAATGATCCAAGGATTTTGTGGAACTCCGAAAATGATAGAATAATAATGGCAAGGTTTGGGGACCAAACTTGAAGCGTAAAGGGATTGGAATTTGCAAGTGTGTTATGATGATTCCAAAACGAGGAATATTTTATATAGCTCCCTAATATTGGGACGATATGTTATAAAGAGAAAACACCATGTGAATTCCTCGATTTAAATGGATCAAAAATCCATACAATTTATTTAGAAGAGTTTTAAAATTAAATGGCATGATGAGATGATGCAAAGCAAGAGATGACATGATGCAATGCAAAACAAAACAAACCACATGGCAAAACTCGAAACCCTGAAGGCAATCAAGCTCCGCCTTAGGCCACAACACTCCACCACTATTTAGAGGATCTCGCCCCAGATCTAGGATGGCACCGGAGAAAAGCGAAGAGGAAGAGGTAAAACAAAGTTAAGTCTCCGACAAAACGAATGAAACCAATGAACCTTGAGAGGTTGAGCAAAATGAAAGAAAGAAAATAATCTAAGATGAACGAGATTGCAAACAATCCGTTAGAAAAAGAGGAACAAGGAACACGACGAAAACCAAGAGGTTTAGTGATAAGATAAATACCGAAACCACTCCGTTAAAACTAGATCGAGAAGGAATAAGAATGATATAATTTGGGCAGCACTACTAAAAGAAGAAGGAAAACTTGATAAGATGAAAAGAACTTGAAGAGATGGCACAACCTCCTGCTAAATGGATAAACAAGAAAAAACATGGTCTTGGCAAAACGAGATGATGGGTCAAGAGAGCAACATCACAATGCTCTCCGAAACAAAGCATGATCGATAGAAAGTTGGAATGAATAGAACGAAGAATGAAACCAACATGTCCCACCATAAATGAATTTGAAAGAGCATCTTACTAAGTAGGATTTGAACGGAGTTGTTTGAAAAACAACAACGATAAGGATAAGCTTGTAGTGGCTTATGAAAACATCTCAAAATTATGAGGTGAAAATCTGCCACTAACGAAAACAATTGATTGGATTAAGATCAACAAGAAGATGAAAACTGCTTTCCCGCAGAATAGGAGAAAACTTGATCATTGATAAGCACCATAATAGCAAATTCCTTAGGGAAGCTTTAGGTGAAATATAGCCCATGACAACTCCAATGAAGATATTGATGGATTTAAAATACCTCATTCTTGACAACATGTGAAACATGAAACACGAACTCAAATTGTCGAGAATGACATAACACCACCTCAAATGATAAGGTAGAACGAATTGCACTTCAAATGCAAGAAGAAGAATGCTTGAACGCCTAAAACAAAACATGTGTTGAACACCATGCTTATTTTAGAGTAGCTTGACTGATCTTAACTCCGCGAGAAATCTTGAAGAACAATTGAAGAATGAAAAGAATCCTGACTTAACCACCATGTAGAGCCTCCATGAAGAACTCCGTAAGTAAAATGATGATAAAAGAAAGAGAAGTTGAAAACACAAGGTGAAGCCTTGCAAGGATAAGATGAAGCTTTGAAATGATATAACCGAGAAAACTTGGAACTCCGGAAAGAAAGATGAACAAATGAAATCAAGAATTTTGATGAACCTCCTGAATAAGGAATTGAATTTACTCGATGAAACAAGAATAAGAATTACATTATGCTGATCCTTCACCAATTAAATTGATGACAAGCAATGGATTAGGCATACTACTTATTCTCATTGAAAATGATTACGATAGAGATATAGCGCAAACTTGGGAAGGTCTACAACTAACCACCGTAGGATTTGGAAACAACAAATGAGTCTATATGATAACGAAGGAAGAGAAATCTTGAACAAACCACCATAATAATTGAGAATGAACGAGCAAAGGCACAATTCACCGGGAAGAATTGTAAAACTAATAAAGATGCTTGACAAAATTTAGATACATTAGAACGAAGAGATCATGAACTGATTAGAGGATGTTTCGACGATGCACCGTGAGATTTGGAAACAAGAGTTGAACGCTTGAATGAATAATTTGAGATGATGGGCCCGAGAATCAAACTAAAAGACCTGAATTGCTCCAGATGGTGAAAGAATTTCACAATGAAAACAATTATGAGAATGGCACAAGCTAGAACCATGAATCTTGAAGAGAATGGAGCAAGATAAAAGAAACTCATCTTCGGTCTTCAAAATTCGAGAATGACGACGAAACATCACCATGAATTGTTGAGGTATCGAATGAAAATTAGAAAGGTTGAACCAACAATGAAAATAATGTGAAAGATCTTGGAGAAAGACATTTGACTCGATGATAACTCATTCCTACGCCAAACTTTGCAAAGAATTTGGGAATAGCTCTTGAAAATAAAAGAGTCGTAAGATCCTGAAAAGACCTGTTAGGGCCCACTCAAAAGAAAACACCGCTGAACAATTGTTTGAAACAGATATTGTACGTAGAATTAAATGGCTTGAATGAGATAACAATCAAATAACTTGAACGGATTAAGAATGGAAACACTAATCTTCCGAGATATCTTCAACACTCCTAACAATTGAATAGCGAGAAATGGATGATTAAGAGATGCACCACATGAGAAAGCATTTGAAATGATGAAAAGAATACATCAACACCGAAAACTTGACTTAAATCCACCGGAGAAGAAAAATTAGAATGGAACAATGATAAGGTTGAAACCTTAGCGCCTTCATGAGAAATCACCGATAAACATTAAAGGAAAAGAATGAAGAAACTTCACTCAACAAAATGGATACTTGATTAAGAAATCTGAGTCCTTGAAGAAAAAGGGTGGAGGGCGGAAAACAAAGGCAACTTAGGTCGGATGAAACGAACACGCTGAGAAAAGCTTAGAATTGATCTTGAATGTTGGAATGATCGACCCACTTGAAGAGAAGCACGCCGTTGGAAAAGAATTGACATGACAAGCTCAGTGATCAAGAAGGATTAGTATTCACATAGCAATATGAGAACACCATTTAGAATGAGGTATGGAATCAACACTTGACTTCGAAGCAACTCGAATACCACAAAACAAAACAAAAACAAAGGATTGGCTTCAAGAATGAGCCGAAACAAACATATGATAGAACCCATATCGTATCATGTGTGTTGGAAAGATATCCTACGAGATACTTGAATTCACCTATAAACTCCCAAACTTTCTGGTTATGCAACTGTGTTGGGGATACAGGGACACAAAATATATCACCCAAACTAACAATACCTAGATCCAATTGATCCATCCTTCAACACATAACCGAGAAACCTTCGAAATCGTGGTACCTCGACCTTCAAAAACATCCGTATACAAGTCATGGCAATACTCCCGACTCGCCACAAGATCGGGCTATCGTGGTTATCTCACCAACAACGCATAAAAGAGATTTCATGTCGGCAAAACTCGTATTCCAGAATCGAACGATAAAATTGTGACGACAACACCTGAGCTCAACTCCCGGACACCGCCACAACCCCTAAATGTCGAGGCACCAAGAACAATGTTCTCACACAAACCATCGAACGATTCCAAGATACCCACGTGATCCTAAAAATTTTTAGTGAAATTTGAGGAGAGAAAAGTCAAAACTCTACGCCAGATACCTCACCAGTAGCGATAAGGACGAGGAGTAAAAGAATCCTACTCCGATATATATAATCCTAAGACTCAAAACATTTTCCATTCTAGACTCAACAACGGCAGAAACAATCAAGTAGGGGCTAAGTCGGGAAGGCTCGTACCAACTTGAACGCTCGACGCGTTATATCTCCCACGTGTCGGGAACGACTTAGAGGCATAACCGCATTGAAAGCAATGTCGCAAGTGAGGTAATCTTCACACAACCCATGTAATACATAAGGGAAAGAGATACATAGTTGGCTTACAATCGCCACTTCACACAATACATGAGTAAAACATTACATCATACAGATACAATCAAGGTCCGACTACGGAACCAAAATAAAAGAAGACTACCCCAAATGCTACACAGATCCCCGATCGTCCCAACTGGCTCCACTCACGATCAACTCAAACGAAACAACACAAAGCACAAGATCTTCATCGAGCTCCTCCTTGAGCTCGCCCATCACCGCACGGTTTCATCGACACCGCAAACTGGTTTGAAGTATCCTGAGTCACGGGACTCAGCAATCTCACACCCGCGAGATCAAGACTATTTAAGCTAAAGGTAGGACAGGTAGTGAGGTGGAGCTGCAGCAGTTTACTCAGCATATATGGTGGCTAACATACGCAAAAGAGAGCGAGAAGAGGAGGCAAAGCACTACGAACAACTATGATCAAGAAGTGATCCTGAACTCCTACTTACGCCGACATAACCCGAAACCGTGTTCTCTCGATCAACCCCAAAAGAGACACTCACGTTACGCATACGGTTGGTGTATTTTAATTACGATCAACTTCGGTTTTCTACAACCGACATTAACAAATTCCCATCTGCCACATAACCGCTGGCACGGCTCGAAAGTTCAAACCTCGCAGGGTGTCCTAACTTAGCCCATGATAAGCTCTCGCATCAACGGCGAATAGACTTCTCCCGGAAGACCGATCACCTCGAATCCGCTACAAGACATCTCACAAGCAATAAAACAAGACCAGAAGACCTCCTGCGGCCGACACCTCGATAGTAGCCACAGATCTGCTCGTTCAACGCATCGGATGAGCAAGACGACGGCAACCGACGATACCCCTAAGTTGCCTCGTATGCACCGCAAGTGGTTTAGTTTGACCAACACTTAGACAAGCATTGGCCCGGGGTAATAAAGATGACCTCGATGCGCGACTCCAAGGGAAAAGGCTAGAGGCAAATGTAAAACCAATGTTGGGCCTTGTGAAAAGTCTTATTCAAAGCGAACGTCAAGGGGTCCCATAAATCACCCGACCAAGTAGGGACGCAAAAACCGGGAACATAACACCGATATGACGGAAACTAGGCGGCAAGAGGAACAAAACACTGCATAAGGCCGAGCCTTCCACCCTTTACCAAGTATATAGATGCATTAATTACATAAGACATATTGTGATATCCCAACAAATAAACATGTTCCAACACGGAACAACATCTCCATGTTCCAACGAGGAACAAACTTCATCTTCACCTGCAACTAACAACGCTATAAGAGGGGCTGAGCAAAGCGGTAACATAGCCAAACAACGGTTTGCTAGGAAAGGATGGTTAGAGGTTTGACATGGCAACATGGGAGGCTAGATATAGCAAGTGGTAGGCATCGAGCATAGGCATAGCAAAAGAGCGAGCAACTAGCAAGCAAAGATAGTAGTGATTTTAGGGTATGGTCATCTTGCCCAAATCCCGCAAGGAAGAAGAACGAATCCATGAAGAAGACAAACGGACAAGTCGAACGAATCCTCACGATCCGAACTAACCCGGCTAACGAGAGAAGCAAACCGAAAGAAGCAAACAACATAGTAAACAACCATCACATAAACATGGCATGATGCACAATCAAATATGATGCATGTCCGGTTTAAATGAGGCATGGCATGGCAATATGCACAAACAACACTACAAGTTAAGTGGAGCTCAATATGCAACGGGTTGCATATTGACAAAACACCACAACAATTATTTAGTTCTCTCCCGATTAGGTACTCAACAATATTAAATGTTGTTAAACATGGCAAGAGGTGAAGCATAAATAAACTAGCTATCTAGGCAAGTTTAAATGAGGCCGAAATAACAACAACAATTCCGAAAATCCCATGAGCATATTATGGATTTGGAACAGATCTGACCTAAAGCATATTTTAGAGTTGTTAAACATGCAAAGTAATGCTACCATGTTAAACTAGGCATTTTTCTACCCCATTTACATATATAATTTATTTAAAATGGAGCTACGGTTATTTAGTTATGAAATAAATCATTTTAGCATGGCATTTAAGCAAATTAATGCAAACAACAATTATAAGCATATTAATGTTGTTATCATGATGCGGATGACAAGTGCAAGTTTTTATGCAATATTATGAAAACGTTATCATGAGCATGATATGAAGCATTGTGTCACCGGTGGAAGAAAGGGTGCCACGGCAACGAATCCAAAATGGTGCCACGCAACATATCGGTTCGCTACCAATCGAGATATCGTGCAAGGAAAGCGTGGACGGAGCGAGTCATGCAAGATGGTGGGTGATCCCACACGGTTCCCACGAACGGTGGCATGGCAAAAGAGGGGCATCGCAAGGATGATTCGATCACGGCGGTCGCCACGGGTTATACCTTCGAACGCTCAAACGGACGGGCCAAGTTTCAGAGAGGGAAGTAGACGCTCACGGGTCGCCGAGGGAAGTAGAGGAAGTAGTCGCTCGGCGATCGCGAGGGAAGTAGTGGTACACGGCGACGGTAGAGGAAGTAGTGTTCCACGCTCGCTGGAAGAGGTACTTGACGGTCCGGAACCTTCGGGTTGTCGGGTACTTGCGGTCTCGCTGATGGTAGTCGACACGGCGTAGGGGGAAGTAGACGCTCATGTTCGGCGGTAGTGGTACATCTCGCCATCGGGTACTGGTCGGATCCGGCCTTGGCGATTCGGCTCGTAGGGTACTTGTCGCTTGAAGTCGATCTCGACGGAACCAATGTCTCAAGAGTAGTCGTGGTACTTGTCGATCCACGGTAGTCGAACTTGACGGTCCAAAACGCTCATCGGCGGTCGAACTTGGCGGTCTCGACGTCGCCGCGGAAGTAGTCGCTCGCTTCAGTCGATATGTCGGCGGTAGTTGTTCTAGGCAGGAAACAGTAGTTGTACACGGTTCGCGCGGGTACTTGCATGCTCCAAAACAGAGCAACACCAAAAGCCTCGGTCTTAGCGGCGTTACACGCAGCGGCGGTACAAGACAGCAGGAGGCTCGCAGAGGTGGCGTACCATGTGGCTACGTGGTCGCACGCAGCAACACAGCCAGATGACGAAGGCCCGCATCATGGGAGGCGCTGAGCTCGGGCAGGAGGCCACGGCCATGGCGCAGGAGGAGGAGCAGTGAGGGTGATGGGGCCTCGGCCTGCCCGAGGCGGACGGGCGCGGGCTCGGGCGCGCAGGAGGGTTAAGGCGCGGAGGTCGGGCGCTTGAGGAGATGGAGGCCGGCGCGGGCTCGAGGAGCTGCTCTCCTGAGCGCCGGCGACGGGACGGGCGCCTGAGAGGAGGAGGCGGCGAGGAAAAGGGAGAGGCGACGAGGGAAAGGGAGAGGGCGAGGAGATCGAGCTGGGGTTCGGGAGCGATCACGAGGAGGAGCGAGGGAGATGGGATCAAGAAGCGAGGGCTAGGGCGAGAGGAAGGAGATGGGATCGGAAGGAACGAGGGGATCGGGAAGGAGACGGCCTGAGGATCGAGGAGAGAGAGACCTGGGCTAGGGTTAGAAACAAGCATGGGCCCGATGGGCCTTGGGAGGTCATGGAGGAGCCTTGGCCCATGGGACGGGAAGCGGGACGCCGAGGTGCACGGCCTGAATGGCCTGGAGGGAGAGAAGAATGGCCGGCGTTGGGTTTAGTTCCTCTCTCTCTTTAAACTCTTTTTCTAAATAAGAGAAAGAAAGAGCAAGAAAAGAGAGAAGAGAAGGTTAGAGGAAGAATTTGGAGGAGGACAACTTTCCTGACTCGCAAAAATGTGAGGAATTTAACAAAATGATCCAAGGATTTTTGTGAACTCCGAAAATGATAGAATAATAATGGCAAGGTTTGGGACCAAACTTGAAGGTAAGGGATTGAATTTGCAAGTGTGTTATGATGATTCCAAACGAGGAATATTTTATATAGCTCCTAATATTGGGACGATATGTTATAAAGAGAAAACACCATGTGAATTCCTCGATTTAAATGGATCGAAAATCCATACAATTTATTTAGAAGAGTTTTAAAATTAAATGGCATGATGAGATGATGCAAAGCAAGAGATGACATGATGCAATGCAAAACAAAACAAACCACATGGCAAAACTCGAAACCCCGAAGGCAATCAAGCTCGCCTTGGGGCGCCACAACATGACACTCCAAAAATATCGAGGAAAAACATTACAAAGTTTTGGATTCAAATCTGAATTTTATTTGAATTTGAAAAATGGATTTTATAAAGTTTGATTTTGCTCTGAAAATGTTCAAATGATAGGAATATTCCCGATCATTTTGGTATATATATACCCTATATAAAATATTTATAGATTCTGTTTTATTTCTGTTTTTGTTTTATTAAAAAATAAATTCAAAAAACCCCAGCGCCAGCCAGCCCCTCGCCCAATACCGGCCCCTCACTCACCAGCCCACCGAGCCGCCCAGAGGCCACCGAGCCAACCGACCGCCCACCTCACCCCGATCCAACTCCTTACGCTGCCGGTCGACCGCCGCACCCCTCTCTCTTCACCGACAGTGGACCACCCCGCCTTCAACCTCGCCCACGCTCATCATACGCCGATCGCGGATCCTCGAGATCCGGATCCCGATCCTCCCGACGCCTTTGTTGCGTGCCGAGGCCTCGCTTAATAAGCTGCCGAGCGCCACTCCACCGACCTCCCGATGACCGGAGCTACCAGCGACTTATCGCCCGCCATTGCCGAGCGCCGTAAGTCACCGAGACTCTCCCGTCTCGCGCCATCGACGGCCAGATAGAACACTTCAAGGGGTATTTTTTAAATAAAACCGACCGCCCGGTTCGCTTACGTTTATTTTCATTAGGTTTTATTTATTAGCCCGCCCGACTAGTTTAACCCTAGGCCTGCTTAGTTTATATTACGACGTATGTAGTTTAGCCCATTAGGCCCTTTTTCTTTTATTTTCATTTTCTGCTTTACAGAATAGTTCCGTTTTGAAAAATTCATATCTTTTATTCTGTTTATTATTTTTAGGTGATTCTTTTTTGTTGGTTTGCAAATTTTCTATAGTTTCTGTAGAATATATATTTAGCTATGTTAAAATTAATTAAAATTGCTTTAGTTTAGTTTTAGTCAGAATAGTAAATCTGCTATAACTTGAGTTAGAAAAATTATTTTGGATGATTCTTTTGTCCCAACTTTATTTTGACATTGCCAAACCATAGAAATTAATTTGGTATTTTAGGATTATAAAAAATAGTTTTAAACAGAATCTTGTTAATCCTAATTAATTAACTAGCTACTGCTTTTCCTATTATTTTAATTAGTAAATAAATTTATTTTAACATGTGATTGATTATTCTAGGATAGTTTCTGTCACTTTATAGGATGAACTTTTATTTATAATAAATAAAAGTTTTATTTTATTTTTTCTTAATGAAATTGAATTAGGCCTAATAGGAGTTTCATAATAGATTTTAATTAATTCTTTTTATCCTAGTTGCTTAGTGAATTCTTTTCTCGTTAAGTTAACCTAAAACCATGATTAGGTTATGTTGAGAAATTTTTATTATATAAAACTACTTTTAGTTGTTGTTAAAGTAGGAAAACTTTGAGTTGGTTTTCTTTGAGTTTTCCTTTGGGTTTTGCTTTGTTGGTTTTTGTGTGTTACTTTGTTATGCTATTGTGTTATGTGATCCTATTCTATATGCTTATTGTGATTTGTTTGTCTCAGAGAGTTTCCTGAGTGCTAAGCTTGCTACTACTGTAATCTTTAGCTTACGAGGATCATCGAAGGCAAGTTTTGATCATGTTATTTTCTATACCTATATTTTTGGCATTAGAATTTCACCACCCCACCATGCATGCAGAGTTGAAATTTTGAAGTTATTAATCTTGAGTAGTATCATGTGGTAGGATGAACCAATCCCTTATTACCATGACCCCGGACAAGTAGTTTACTTGCTATGCTCAGAGACGGTTTTGCTTGAGTGAAATTATAAGCAAGATGTGAGAGTCAATGATGATGACAACCCCATGAACTACAATGATCAAGATGGACTTTGAAATTCACTACTGGGTGGAGGATGTGACGGGCACCCGGAGAACCTAGTGGTTGGCCGATGCATGGAGAAGTGCCATGACATCTATGGAAAGCTTCACCCAGCCACTTAAGAGAAGGATGGATGCCCCATGACCGAAGTTACTCGCAGCCGCAAGCCATTATGGGCTCGCTGGGTTAACTTAGTAGTGACGCTGCTGGACGGACTACGAGATGTAGAAGAACGGTAGGATTGATGGGTACCGCAGAGCTGTAAGAACTCTTGAAGACCCTCGTTTATTGGTCCCGCCTTCAAACACCATGAAGTGCTAAGACTTTAAAGGAGGGAATGATTATTGGGAAAGTGCGAAACCTCTCGCAGAGTTAAAGATCTAATCGATTAGCCGTGTCCCCTGTTACTACAATTTGAGCCTCGAACTTGGAAGTATTCGGAAATCTCAACACTAAAACTAATGAATTAAATTTGAGGGTTTTATGACTTAATAATTTGGGAATGAGATATTGGTTGCGGAACCATCTCAATAACTACCAACAATTATGTAGTAATTTGCAAGCAAGTCCACTATAGTAGGAGAAAATTGGTTTTCGCAAAATGATGAAACTTAGAGCTCCACACCAAAATGCATATAGTGTTAGTAACTTTATTATTGTTATTCTTCATGACTTGCCAGCTTATTCAAAAGTCGATTTAGATGGCTGCAACGCCTTATGTTGCGAGGTATATCCGATCAGAGTGAGGCCACGCCCGCGCATGGCATCGCCTTGGAGTCGGATGGACTCGCTTACTCACGCTCAAGATTAGTAGTTTATTTCATGAGTTGGCCTTTGAGCCTAATTCTATTCCCTTGTAATAAAGACTCTATATGAGAAACGTAATATTCAGGTGTGATTGAACTTTGATTACTTTATCGATGTAATCGTGAGTACCAAAGATGATCTTGGGATGGTACAGTACGTAGATTTGATCGATTTTGGGTCGGTGCCAGATATGGTATCGAGCACACATGACCATAGGATCAGAATCCCTAGGATCGGAAAGCCATAGGAAGAGACCATTGACTTTATCCTTATCGCCGCAATTCCCTCGCTCATTTCTAACTCCCTCCCATTTTCAACATTCTAGATGGTCACGAGTTCACCCCGCTTCTACACGAGTTTTGCCACCGATGAGACGATGCCCTTCGCGAAGCTGGTCCAGATGGTGAAGAAGTGAAGATTGCTCTACCTCGATCACCGAAGCCAACCAATGCACTTCCGACGACACCCGCCAGTGATTGAAGTGCATATCCTGTGGAGAACCTTCGAGGACACACGGAGCCTATTGACTTTGAGTTCACCGAAGTTCAACCGGATCATCGAAGGGACGTGGCGATCTATCGAGCACTTGGACATCTCCGAGAGGAGTACAGGCCGAAGCTCGATCCCTCGCACTCGCCATGGTTTCTCGCAGGCAAGGAACGGAGATATCATCCGCATGCCGAGGACGACTCCACTCTCTTATATCCAGACTTGGAGTGTCTTCGTGAAACGGAGATTCGCGACTCACGAACTCAAGGCACACAGAGACTTTTGTTCCGTGAACTCGAATCGAGGAGAAGGCACGCAGATTCCTTAACATGAGGAAGAAGTCGCGACTTCATGGAGACAAATGACGACCGAAGATGAAGCTTCGCGATAGAGGAAAAGATGGACTTGGGAGAGGACCTTTTTCGAGTGGAGATGAAGGTCCCTCGTGAGTAATGATCAGACTATGAAGGAGTTCCACCAAGGAAGCCACAAGAGGAGGCGCCCAACAGAGGACATCACACCAGAGGACGCAAGGATTATTGATGAAGACTTTTTAGTCGACCACCATGTTATTTTTCCTTTTCGCGATCAGCTAGGGCCGATATTTTTTTCCTTCATTAGTCATGAGCTTTTGTAATCAGATTGAACCATGTTTGAGTGGAATGAATAAATGATTGTGTGTTATGATTGTGCATTCATATGGGTAGTGTTATTTCTCATTAGACCATTGTTCTATTCTAATTTTCTCATCCACTCCAAAACACCGATGCCTCCGAGACGTGACACGGTTTTCCGCCGAGTCACCCAGCCGCCAAGCAGGTAATGCACTCATGCAGCTACTCATCCGTAATCGAACAACAACGCCAACAATCCACCGCCACCACCCCTCGGGACAACTTGACTGATTCTCGAGATGAATCCGCCGTTGTTCTCTAGCAGACCGAGCCGATTGTGGTTGATGATTGGCTCCAAAGTCGCAAGAGAGCTAATCACCGTTGGATGCACCGATGGCAGAAGGTGCGCTTGTCACAGATCAACTTGATGGACCTGCAGCTTCGGTGGAGAACTACACCGCCACTTATCCCATTGGTGCCATCACATGGGATCGGGCCCAAAGTTTTCAGACCGCCATGTCTCACCGGAGCCATGAGTCCAAGAAGCGTGAGTTCCGAACTTGCGCCAGGGAACCGACGGCACAAGACGTGGATGAATTCAGCAAGCTCGCACGCTATGCCCGATGATGTGGCACATATGCCGCAAAACAGGAGAAATTTCGAGGGACTCAACGACGAGCTGAGTATGCAACTTATTGTGGCTACCTTCAACAACTACCGGAGCTGGTAGACAAGGCCACCATACTTGAAGGCAAGGAAGCAGATTGAAAGCCGCAAGCGAAGTACAGCCGGAAGCACAACTCGAGCTCAGCAGAAGCCCCTGCTATGCACCATACTCGGAGGGCACACCCATCATAACCATGGAGGCCATAACCATGGAGGAAATGGGAACAACCGCAGCCGGACAGCAAGTCGTGCCATGGCAATGGGAATGGAAACGGTAATGGCAATCAGCACCGCTCGCCCCGTTCCGGGATTCGAGCCACATCACCGCTTCAAGTGCCGAAGACAGGCACTATGCCACCGACGCCCGGAGGCGCAGAGGAATGGAAACGGCAATGGAGGCTCACAAGAAGCCCAACCTGCTCCTCGGCTCAGTGAACCACATCGACGTGGAGGACGCCTATGATCAGCCGATAACGTGGTTGGTAAGTTTTATTGAATTCACGTTCAGATTGGTACTTTTGATTCCGTGTGACGATTCATTCATATCAAGGGTAGTTGTGGAAAAGTACGGTTGCCCACTAAAACCCTTAGAAGCCCCTCGCCGGGCCGCAGAGGAGAAATGATGGCGTGTTAGGCTGTCATGCAACCTCAACATCGGAACCATAAATTTCCGCACTATAGTGTTGGAAACCCGACCTTGGATGTAATCCTAGGCATGGATTGGTTGACAAAGTTTGAAGGAACATAGATCGGCTCAAAGTCTATTCTGCCACCACCCCGGAGCAAGAGGATCAAGTATGTAGCCAGCACAACCAGATGAAGAATCAGTATTCTCACGGAGTTGTTCAGAGGAAGTGCCAGGTGCAAGATTTTCCGATGTGTTTCCTGAGGAATTACCAGAATGCCACCGGACAGGACATTGAATTTCCGATCGAAGCTATTGCCAAGACAGCCCCAATATCCAAGAGACCTTATCGGATGCCACCGAATGAGTTGAAAGAGATCAAGGATCAAATTAATGAGTTATTGGAGAAAGGATATATTCACCAAGCTCATCACCTTGGGGAGCCCCATTTTGGTAGAGAAGAAGGATGGAAGCTTGAGGATGGTTGTGGATTATCGTATGCTGAACGGTAACCATCAAGAACAAGTACCCGCCGATGATTAATGATCTGTTTGATCAGCTAGTTGGAGCCAAGGTTTTCTAAGATCGATCTTCATCACCCTTTAGGCCCGCAGTTTTATTACGAATTTATTTGATTAGGTTTTTTTTATTTATTTTTGTTTTAAAAAGTTCCTTTTGAAAAATTCATATTTTTATTTTTTATTATTTTTATGATTCTTTTTTTTTTTGTTTTTTTTTTTAAAAAATTTAGCATGTTAAAATTAATTAAAAGCTTTAGAGTTTTTCAGAATAGAAACGCATAACGATTAAAAAAATTTTGGATATTCTTTTTTGTCCCAACTTTTTTTGCATGCCAAACCATAAAATTTTTGGATTTTAGGATTTAAAAATGTTTTAAAAAATTTGTTAATCCTAATTAATTAACTAGCTACTGTTTTTATTATTTTAATTAGTAAATAAATTTATTTTAACATGTGATTGATTATTCTAATATTTTTACTTTATAGGATGAACTTTTATTTATAATAAATAAAAGTTTTATTTATTTTTTTTTAATAGAAATTAATTTAATAGATTTAAATAGATTTTTTAATTTTTTTTATCCTAGTTGCTTAGTGAATTTTTTCGTTGTTAACCTAAAACCATGATTAGGTTATGTTGAGAAATTTTTATTATAAAAACTACTTTTAGTTGTTGTTAAAGGGAAAACTTTGAGTTGGTTTTCAGTTTTCCTTTGGGTTTTGCTTTGTTGGTTTTTTGTGTTACTTTGTTATGCTATTGTGTTATGTGATCCTATTCATTGCTTATTGTGATTTGTTTGTCTCGAGAGTTTCCTGAGTGCAAGTTTGCTACTACGTAATCTTTAGCTTACGAGGATCATCAAAAGGCAAGTTTTGATCATGTTATTTTCATACCTATATTTTTGGGCATTAGAATTTTCACCAACCACCAGAGTTGAAATTTTGAAGTTATTAATCTTGGTAGTATCATGGTAGGATGAACCAACCTTATTACCATGACCCCGGAGGGTAGTTTACTTTATGCTCAGAGACGGTTTTGTTGAGTGAAATTATAAGCAAGATGTGAGAGTCAATGATGATGACAACCCCATGAACACAATGATCAAGATGGACTTTGAAATTACCATCGGGTGGAGGAAACGGGCACCCCGAGAACCTAGTGGTTGGCCGATGATGGAGAAGTGCATGACATCTTTGGAAAGCCACCCACCACTAAGAGAAGGATGGATGCCCATGACCGAAGCCGCAAAGAAGCCATTATGGGCTCGCGGGTTAACTTTTAGTGACGCCGCGAGACAGAGATTAGAAGAACGAATTGATGGGTACCGCAGAAAGAACTCTTGAAGACCCTGTTTATCCCCCGCCTTCAAACACCATGAAGTGCTAAGACTTTAAAGGAGGAATGATTATTGCGGGAAAGTGCCAAACCTCGAGAGTTAAAGATCTAATCGAAGGTTCCCCTTTACACAATTTGGCCCTCGAACTTGGAAGTATTCGGAAATCTCAACACTAAAACTAATGAATTAAATTTGAGGGTTTTATGACTTAATAATTTGGGAATGAGATATTGCGGAACCATCTCAATAACTACCAACAATTATGTAGTAATTTGCAAGCAAGTCCATAGTAGGAGAAAATTGGCTTTTCGCAAAATGATGAAACTTAGAGCCCACACCAAAAAATGCATATAGTGTTAGTAACTTTATTATTGTTATTCTTCATGACTTGCCGCCTTATTCAAAAGTCGATTTAGATGGCTGCAACGCCTTATGTTGCAGGTATATTCCGATCGAGGAGGCCACCCCGCCTGCATGCCTTGGAGCGGATGGACTGCTTTTCTACGCCAAAGATTAGTAGTTTATTTCATGAGTTGGCTTTTGGCCTAATTTATTCCCTTGTAATAAAGACTCTATATGAGAAACGTAATATTCGGTGTGATTGAACTTTGATTACTTTATCGATGTAATCGTGAGTACCAAAGATGATCTTGGGATGGTACAGTACGTAGATTTGACGATTTTGGGTTGGGTAAAGATATGGTATCGAGCACAAAACCATAGGATCAGAACCCCAGGATCGGAAAGCCAAGGAAGAGACCATTGACTTTATCCTTATCGCCCGAATTCTCCCCTGTCATTTCTAACCTCCCATTTTCAACATTCTAGATGGTCAGAGTTCACCCCGCTTTTACGAGTTTTGCCACCGATGAGACGATGCCCTTCCAGAAGTGGTCCAGATGGTGAAGAAGTAAGATTGCTCTACCCATCCCGGAAGCCAACCAATGCACTTCCGACGACACCCGCTAAGGATTGAAGGCATATCCGGGAGAACCTTCGAGGACACAGAGCCTATTGACTTTGAGTTCACCGAAGTTCAACCGGATCACGGGGGACGGGCGATCTATCGAAAGCACTTGGACATCTCCGAGAGGAGTAAGGGCCGGTCGATCCTCGACTCGCCATGGTTTCTCGCAGGCAAGGAACGGAGATATCATCCCCGCCGAGGACGACTCCACTCTCTTATATCCAGACTTGGAGTGTCTTCTGAAACGGAGATTCGACCTAACTCAAGGCACACAGAGACTTTTGTTCCGTGAACGAACCGAGGAGAAGGCCGCTTCCTTAACCATGAGGAAGAAGTCCGGACTTTTGGAGACAATACACCAAGATGAAGCTTACAAGAGGAAAAGATGGACTTGGAGAGGACCTTTTTCGAGGGAGATGAAGGTCCCTCGGAGTAATGATCAGACTATGAAGGAGTTCCACCAAGGAAGCCACAAGAGGAGGCGCCACAAAGGACACACACCGAGGACGCAAGGATTATTGATGAAGACTTTTAGTCCAACCATGTTATTTTTCCTTTCGTCGATCGTAGGCCGATATTTTTTTCCTTCATTAGTCATGAGTTTTGTAATCAGATTGAACCATGTTTGAGTGGAATGAATAAATGATTGGGTGTTATGATTGTGCATTCATATGGGTAGTGTTATTTTCATTAGACCATTGTTCTATTCTAATTTTCTCATCCACTCCAAAACACCGGGATGCCTCCGAGACGTAACCGGTTTTCCCCGGAGGCTCACCCAAAGCTTCCAAAGCACGAATGCACCCAGCAGCTACTATCCGTAATCGAACAACCGCCAACAATCCACCGCCACCACCCCCGGGACAACTTGACTGATTCCGAGATAATCCGCCGGTTCTCTAAAGACCGAAGGATTGGTCATGATTGGGTTCCAAAGTCGCAAGAGAGCTAATCACCGTTGGATGCACCGATGCGAGAAGGTGGCTTGTCACGATCAACTTGATGGACCTGCCTTGGTGGAGAACTACACCGCCACTTATCCCATTGGTTATCACATGGGATCACCCAAAGGTTTTCCAGACCGCCATGTCTCACCAGCCATGAGTCCAAGAAGCGTGAGTTCCGAATTGGGGGGAACCGGACGGGCACAAGACGGGATGAATTCAAGCAAAGGACGCTTATGCCCCTTGGATGATGTGGGCCACATATGCCGCAAACAGGAGAAATTTCGAGGGACTCAACGAAAGTGAGATGCAACTTATTGTGGCTACCTTCAACAACTACCAGAGCTGGTAGACAAGGCCACCATACTTGAAGGCAAAGCAAGCAGATTGGCCGGCGGACAGCCGGGAAGCACAACCGGGAGCTCAAGAAGCCCCTTATGCACCATAACTGGAGGGCACACCCATCATAACCATGGAGGCCATAACCATGGAGGAAATGGGAACAACCGCAGCCAGACAGCAAGTCGTGCCATGGCAATGGGAATGGAAACGGAATGGAATCAGACCGTTTGCCCCCGGGATCCGGCCACATCACCCGCCAAGTGCCGGAAGACGGGCACTATGCCACCGATGCCCGGAGGCGCGAGGTGGAAACGGCAATGGAGGCTCAGCCAAGAAGCCCAACCTGCCTCCCGGCTCGGGTGGAACCACATCGACGGGAGGACGCCTATGATCAGCCGCATCCGTGGTTGGTAAGTTTTTATTGAATTCACGTTCAAGATTGGTACTCTTTGATTCCGTGTGACGATTCATTCATATCAAGGGTAGTTGTGGAAAAGTACCCCACTAAAACCCTTAGAAGCCCCCGCCGGGCCCGCAGGAGGAGAAATGAATGTGCTTAGGCTGTCATGCAACCCAACATCGGGAACCATAAATTTGCACCTTTATAGTGTTGGAAACCCGACCTTGGATGTAACCTAGGATGGATTGGTTGACAAAGTTTGAAGGAAAATAGATCGTTCGAAGTCTATTCTGCCACCACCCCAGGTAAGAGGATCAAATGTAGCCGGCACAACCAGATGAAGAATCAGTATTTTCACGGGAGTTGTTCAGAGGAAGTGAAGGCAAGATTTTCCCTGTGTTTCCTGGGAATTACCGGAATGCCACCGGACAGGACATTGAATTTCCGACGAAGCTTCGTTAAGACAGCCCCAATATCCAAGAGACCTTTATTTGGATGCCACCGAATGAGTTGAAAGAGATCAAGGATCAAATTAATGAGTTATTGGAGAAAGGATATATTCACCAAGCTCATCACCTTGGGGAGCCCCACTTTTTGGTAGAGAAGAAGGATGGAAGCTTGAGGATGGTTGTGGATTATCGTCGCTGAACGAAGTAACCATCAAGAACAAGTACCTCCGCCGATGATTAATGATCTGCTTGATCAGCTAGTTGGAGCCAAGGTATTTTCTAAGATCGATCTTCATCGGGTATCATCGCTGAAGATCCGTGAAAAGGATATACCCAAAACAGCATTCACTACTGTATGGTTTATATGAGTATACCGTCATGTCATTTGATTGACTAATGCCCTGATACTTATGAATTTGATGAACAAGGTGTTCATGGAATATCCGGACAAGTTTGTCGTGGTGTTCATCGATGATATATTGATTTTCCAAGAGCGAGGAAGAGCATAAGGAACATTTGCCTAGTTCGAGAAACTTCGAGAACATCGCTTGTATGCCAAGTTCAAGAAATGTGAATTTTGGCTAAGGAAGTTGGATTCCTGACATGTTATTTCAGGAGAAGGAATAGCTTGACCCGCCAAGGTTGAATCACCACCGATTGGCCACCCACCTCACCAAGGAGATCCGCAGTTTTCTGACCAGAGGATATTATCGGAGGTTCATTGAGAACTCTCGAAGATTGCCAAGCCCATGACTGAGCTATTGAAGAAGGAAGCCAAGTATGTTTGGACCGAGGAATGTGAAGCCGCCAGGAATTAAAGAAACGGTTGGTCACTCAAAGGTTGATTTTGCCGACATACACAAGGAATACCAGTCTATTAGACGCTTCGCCAAGGACTCTGAGGAGTATTAATGCAGGAAGGTAAAGTTGTAGCTTATGCTCCTGCATAGCCACGACCTCACGAGATGAATTATGCCACGATGATTTGGAGTTAGCATCAGAGTGCATGCACTCAAGACTGGAGACATTTCTCATCGGAAACCGCTAGATGTTTACACGCATCACAAGAGCTTGAAGTATATTTTCACGCAGAAGGAATTGAACCTCAAAGGCAGGAGACGGCTAGAGTTGATAAAGGACTATGACATGAGATTGCATTACCACCTGTAAGGCTAATGTTGTAGCAGATGGTTTGAGCCGTAAGAGTTATGTGAACACTCTTAAAGCAGGAGGATTACCTGAGTTAGTCGATGACTCGAGATCTCCAATGGAGATAGTTCCAGAGGATTTGAACTCAAGTTCAGTCCACTTTGAC
>JAHIAM010020969.1:0-21193 GCA_021605205.1 Aegilops longissima | reverse complement strand
AGTGAAATGATGGTTGCTTCGTCTGGCCGAAGACTCCAGCTTAATGCGGAAAGGCGGGCTTTGTGATTTGACCCTCATCGCCATTTTCTACTATCATGGCTATGATCGGGTGCTCCAATTCCAACCGCTGTTCAACTGTAATTTGCATCGACGGAACAAGACGGGATGAGCCACATGTCGCCAAAGGGGTCCGTTATGTGTCGCCATTTCGTAAAGGATCGACCGCTTGAGTTGCTACGAACACGACAGAGCAACCTACCACTTGGTTTTGCTCCTTGGTGAATCCCGACTATATTGATCTAAAAAGATACCTGAACTACCTTCCATCTCTGGTTTTTTTATTTTTAGGCATCTCGGTTTATAGGGCTCACGTAGTTCTAGGTCATCCATTTGACTAACTAAATATGAGTTACTATGTCACAAAAGTATATCATTGATTCTTGCGGATGTAGTTGTATTTAAAAGTCGAGGGGGCTTTTCTCAAGGCTGTAGGCGGCGGCAGTTCCCTTAATGGGTTCGATAGAGACGCGAGAAGACGAGGAGGGTGCCTAAAACGTAGGGCTGTGTGATTTGACAATGAAGTTACGCTGGACATGTGAGGCCCCGTGATTTGACTTGCCATTATCATTTTAATCATGCATCTTACGACGGCATGAGTCTCCGATTCCTGACCACCTCCATACAAGTGTGCCTCTCCCAAGGCTCCACCATGTAGTAGAGGCTGGCTCTGCATGAGAGCCCACTTTCCACTTTTTCCTCACCTCTCTTTCCTCCATATGTACTTACCATGCATGTACAAGTTCATGGAAATTTAGTGGTCATTCATGCTTTCGTTTAATTAATGCCTCGTAAACATAATCTTGAGAAAACGAGCGATTTAATTACTTGTGCAAACTATGAAATTAATTCACCACTCACCGCTCACCTTGGTTGGAGAGATTTTGAAATTGAGCCATAAACTGGAAAGGAGGGAGTAGTAACTTTTGTCTCGACATTATTTGTGCCTTGTATAGATGCAAATGTATTTTTATAGTGGCCTTGTATAAGTAAATGGAGGAGTACTAACCAAAGTATACGAGTAGGGACGAGGAGTAAACGGAGGAGTAGTAAAATTTTCCTCGTTACTGAGCCACCAAGGGGCTGTAGGGAGCGCAAGGGCAGCATGAGTAGTAGTACTACTACCACTACTCGAAGCAAGCTTCACCTCATCCTCGCGAGCCACCGCTACTGCTAAGGGGGAGACGGCGTACTACAAGCTTCTCCTCGCTCATGAAGGACGGGACACATCAAAAGTACTCCAAGTATAGAGCCTTGCTTCTAAGGCAGGCCCCACATGGTTTGCCTCTTTTTTAATTTAACATAACGCCAAGTCGCAATTTGTTTGTTCACCCGTGGTAGATGATCCTCCTCCACCAAGTGGACAACTAGTACACGCAGCAAAATTACCACGCGGCTGCCTTTTCATACAGAATGAGCTCCACTGTACCCACGCAGGTGTGGTTGGGAAAGACGAGAGTACGGGCAGCTGCATGCACCTCTTCTTCAGGCACGCCCCCACCCACGTGGTGTGTGAGAGAGATACAAACCCAGACATAATGTGCCATCCATCCCCATGCCTCCGCCCAATCCACCACCCCGCCACCACCACGCCCCCACCTCCTCACCTTTATCTCATCTTTCTCCTCCATTTTTATATACAAGGCCACTATCAAAATTACAATTTGTAGATATACAAGGCCACTAACACTAATCGATGCAATATTAATGGTGTTCCTTGGTACTAGCAAAGGAGGACATTAATTATCCCTTGCATGCATGCGGACTTTGTAAAAATGCATCTTGATGTTCGCAATGCACGGCATCTTGCTAGTCCATGAAAACAACATGGCAAAATTCCACGGTGAACGAGGGATTTGAATCTGTTGGAGGGGCTGTTTGATCTTGTCCGGTAGCCAAAATATTCGACTTTTTGTCCACCGTGCCTTTGCCACCGATGAACGAGGAATGGCTCGGTGCTCATGCTGTTTATTTCATATTATCGATCCATAGAGGATAGCGGGTTGAAATACAGCAATGGATGCTTTCGCATTCATATATAAACATTAATTAGTGCACTCCATGTTGTTATTAGAAGCACTTATACATTTGTCACTTGCATGGATACATTCCAAATTGCTAGCTACTATATAGAATACATGTCTAATTCAACATAAAGGGGGTTTCAAGATTCAATTCATAGGAAGTGCATTCATCTATTTGAACCCGAGATAATGGCATTTGTAAATCAGATGTGGGGGGCATCAATCTTTGTTGTGAGTTTGAACATGCTATATGTATTCATACGATATCTAACTTTTTATTGCAACCAAGGAGATTATATCTCGAACCATGCATGAACCGAGGTAAGTTGCATATTTTTAATATATACTCATGTACAATGTATATTCAAATGTACCTCCATTCCGAATAATCGAGCTTTGATTTTCAAGAGTAAAGATTTGTGAAGTTTGACAAATCCTGAAAGTTCAATCCAAGAGAACCGAAAACGTTAATGCTTTTGCTCCCAAATATTGAATGAAGCGCCAAATAGGCTCGTCACCAAACAGCGAGACTAATGTTTTGGTGGTAGGAAATTGCTGTCCCCGACTTCCGGCCCGTAGCCTATCGGCCCGATGTCCAAAGGTCGAAACCGTAGGTTTGTAACTTCACCAAGACGCCAGTCTCAACCTCCGAGAAGCATTCATACACCGTATGGCTTAAACACCCATGGCCGAATAAACTCTCCCCATTTACATTACACGACATGACTGTCTCTACCTCAACCCGCATTATGTCCGAATTTTAGATGGGGCAAAGTTTGTAACTTCCCAAATTTCAAACAAGTGTGTCTCGACCAACATTGTTCCCTTAGTTCCCCGCCTCCCTCCGTTTCATTCATACCCGTAACGAAAATGCCTCTCCACCAGCCGTGAAACCCCAGCCTGCTCCGGTTCACTCCCCATAGCGCCAATCCACCGCCGCCTCCTCCATCACGCCGAGCCGTACTCGATCGCCGCCGTCAACGCAACCGAACCACAACGCCTCAAGGACTTAGTAGCTAAAGCCGAGGCGAGCTACTCACGACACCGACGCCGACGGCGCTGCATCAACCACTCCGACCACGCTGTCTCCGCTACCACCGCTATGGCTCCACTATCGCAACCGCCCACCACACCGAGTTGTTCCCACTACCGCTGCTCGGGCCGATCTGCTTTCCTCATTACCGATGCACCACCACCGCACCACACTCAACAACTTGGCGATGGGTTCGCCCAAGGCTGCACCGCCCTCCACAACTTTTGTTTCCACGAACAACAAGAAGATCGCCTGAAAACAGAAGGAGGACACAACACTACCAATAGAAAGAGGTACTTCTTCCTTATTCAAATTTACGCCTCCGCCACACCGTATTCATCCCATGAAAGAAACTAGTTGAGCGCTTTCACTGCATCTTCTTCGATACTAAATGCACAAGGTTTCCTCCCTTTTACTATTTCACCTTGCTAGAGGTCAAGACAAAGGGGATCCGCAAGACACCAAGGTGTACGCCGCCGCCCGTGGCCTTCTGCGGGGACCCAAACGGCGGCGGCTTCCCATGTTCTATTTCCTGACGATGGCGGCGACGCGAGGCGCTGGCTACCGACTAGTCGCTATCCACGCACCCGCTTGCCGCTGCTTGCATGAGCGCAGCCGGCATGGGAGCGTCTCGCCAGTAAACGAGACGCGGTACGAGGCGGCGGGCGTGACGGCAGTGCAACGATGCCCGTGCACGCTTCCTCGCCGAAGCTGGCCCGAGCGCGAAAGTTGTGAACCGCTGGTGCCGCTTGGGGCAAGAACTAGCTCCATCAGCGCAGGGAGGAGGTGGATCAGGAGCTGATAGCTCAGATCCTCGCGGGCTACCCAGTAGCCGCTTGGATGCGGAATAACTACTCTTCGTGAAGGCCATTGTAAGAGTGGACAAAATGGTGGAGGAGATAGGGAGCGCAAGTGAGGTTTCGCGATTTTTGGCCGACATTTGGCCTCGCTTAAATAGGAGATAAAATAGATGGCGACGGGAGGAGCTCGGCCGCAAGATTATGCTTAACGCCGCCAGGTCATGAACGGGCGGTGTCCGTAGGGTTTCTGCTTCCACACGCGGTTTCATGGAGGCGCGAATGCAGACGGAAAGCGCTTGTTCAGCTTCAAGCGCAGCGCTGCAGTGGCTTTATCGATTTCCTCCAGGCCACCGCACTGCTTCTTCCAATCGACACGTGTTTTTGGGCATGGCCTGCATGTCAGTGACCCAATGCGTGCAATGCACAGTGATGAACCTTGTAATACAGGGTGGCTAGAAGTGGGTATTTCTATAAACCGGCTGATTGTTCATTGAGGTGACGCTCATTTTTTCTATGCAGATACTACTATCATGTTGATAGCCCATTCGATATTGCTAGGATTCATAAAGACCGCTTCAAACATCAATGTTCGAATATCGTTGTATAGTATTGATTAATACCCGTAATAATCCATGTCTCAACAAAGGGTGCATGAATGTATAGGTTGAGCGTGGTGTCTCATATCGTGGCCGCAGCATGCAAAGTGTGGGGAGTGTTATGCGTATGCAGTAAGGGCAAACATTTTAGTGTTGCATGCATGGTGCGCATCGTATGCGTGCGTTCGTGAGTGCATGTGTATGTAAGCCGCTGTTGCACGCCCAAGATGCGCGGCGCAGGTACGCGGTGTGTACGCAGAACAAGGTGTTGCACGCCTACGCGGCGTATGCGGTCTGGCGTGCGGTGCATGTGTATCGCGCGGGGTGAGGCTACACGCCGCCGTTCCGAATTCTTTTCATCTCTCGTCATTAGATTTTCCAGTCGCTGGTGTCGTGACCTCGGATTCCAAGTCACATCGATCGCCGGTAACACCTCATATCACTTTTGCGGCTCACGGCACGGTATTCCCACCGGTGTCGCCTTTACCATGGCCCAGACCGCTTGGTAACTTTTGGCTCACGATATGATAGTGTCGCTAGCATCCATATGACGGAGAGCCCGTTTATATGGCTAGTGTGAACCCAAAGCGGCACTAACCTCCATGGGGACAGTATGCATACATGAATCACATCGAAAGCATGTCGGCTGCCAGCCGCAGAATCCGCTGTAGCACCGGCTAACAGGACTGCTGAACCCGGCTGTAGCAAGGTTAGGCAGGACTCGGATGTCACCGCGGACATTTCCTCGGCGGGATGCATACATAGAACGGCGTGAACACATGTCGCCAGTCAAGTGTCCAGCAAGTAGAAAGTCGGGCTAGCAGGACTCCGATGAACCGGGCTGTAGCGGACTACTATCGTCAGGAAGCACTAGACTACATTTCCCCATATGAGAGGCTGCCAAGGATAAACAACTAGATTGCCTGATCCCACACATACCAAGCATTTCAAACATACACACAATATGCTCAATATGTGTAAATACAACATGGCATCACAACATAACTCTATGACTCAAAGATTTATTCATTAGGCTCCGAGGAGCGAGATATTACAAACATGGGTCTCATGACCAAACATTCGAAAGCATACAAAACAAAGCACACGTGGAAGTTTAACATGTCCGAGTACGTATATCTACAATTGAAAAGGGCCGAGAAGCCCTGACTATCTACCGGACCCCGCCGAGGGCACAAGATCGAAGTCGAGGTAACAAGTTAAACGTCAAAGTCCAAGTTGAATTACTAGGAGACCGACGCCTCTCGCAAAACACAAAATAAGCAAACGTGAGTACAAATGTACTCAGCAAGACTTACATCGAACTAACTACATATGCATCATTATCAACAAAGGGGGTGGTGGAGTTTAACCTGCAAAGAAGCCGCAGCTTTGACTCGGTGGCTATCCTGAACTACGACCGCAAGTAACTCTTTGAGGTGGCGACACCGAGTCCACATATTCACCATATCAATACACCACTATGGACCCGCTCCCGCCTCCTACGAGAACGCCATCCATAGCACTTCACGCTTATCTTAAGATGTTTTAGAGTATCCACTTTCACTTTCTATGAACTATGCAAGGGGTCCAAGCTTCCATATCTCGAGGAATCCGCTATTCTAATAGATAATGATAACTCCCGCAGGGTGTACTTCTTCACACACGCCTCGCCACTTATCGCCTCTATACGCCATGTACCCAAGAACCTTCTTCAAGCGAAGTCAAGGCGAGGGTGTCGCTGGCCACGACCTGACTAACTACACAAGTCTCTAGTCCAGGTTTATCACCTATTCGGTTCCATCCGCAAGGAGATCCGGCCGGGTGTCGCCATCACCCCAAACGATGTGTGCAGGGTTCCTAAGCCCACCAACCAAATGTTACTTGGTACACCCTCACACATCGTATTTAGTCTCGTCTCAAGCCCACTTGCACGTAAAAGCCACTTGGTAGATCAATAACACTACCTACAAACACTGTAAACTAGTTGCAACTCCCCGGACAGAGATCAGGTTGATTAATAAGTTTAGAGGGTCGAAGTTATTGGAACCCAATGTGTGGTAGTAATCTGTTCATGGATCACAAACACAGAATCCTGGGCCTTCGAGGATTTGCTGCAATGAGACAACCCACCATGTACTCCTACATGGCCTCTCACCGCTACCTTTACTAAATCGTGTTCACACACTTAGCTCACACACAAGAGGACATGTCCACCACTTTCCAATTCATTCCCTGATGAATCGCACTGACTCAACTCTGCTTTATAGGTGCATGACAAACAAGCATGAAATGAGTAGGCACATCAGGGCTCAAACAACTCCTACTCATGCTAGTGGGTTTCATCTAATTATCCGGGAATGACAGGTCATGCAGAGGATAAAGGGGTTCAGCTACCGCAGCAAGTAACACATGAGTCGTTGTTGTCCTAATGCAGAAAATAGAGCAGGAGCGAGAGAGGGATTATATCGAATGAACAAGGGGTTTTGCTTGTTCGCACTTCTGAAGATAATATAGTTCTTCAATAGTGTCATCGATCTCATGGTCGAAAACCACGCTTATCGAGAGGGAAACACCACCACAAACAAGAAGAAACACAATCAATGCAATGCACAAACAAATGAATGACATGTCATGTTAAGGAACCGATTTGACCTAATGCAAAGAAGAAGCAAGTTAATTGAAGTGGAATTCAAACAGGTTAAACTCCAACTCCAAATGCTAGTTCATAAATTGCCCTAATCATGATTCATCCTATTCAGTGAGGTTAACTTGTTTAATCATGCATGAAAGTGGTTCAGATGGATAGATTGATTTTTCTGATCATTTTTCATATATAAATCTTTTCATTCTAAGTTATGGTTGAATTACTATGATTTATTGAAGTTTAGGTCTTTTCCGAATTTCCTAATAAGATTAAATCCAGAAAATACATATTACCAAGATGACATCACCATGTCAGGAGGTCAACAGAGGTCAGCCGGTCAAATCTGACAAAGGGTCCCATCGTCAAGGACACAAGAGTTCCGGTCACCAAGGTGTGGGTCGGTCAATGCCACGCCAAGAAGTCAGGCTCGACGCTGTGTCACATGCGATTAGTTAAAACTAAACAAAAATTAAACTATGGTTAATTAAAGGCTGGGGCCCATATGTAAGGGGTCAGGGTTTCAATTAGTAGAGTCATTAGTGGCTAATGGTGGCGCCACGCCGGGCACACGGGTTACTCACGGCCACCATTCCGCGCGCGGTGGCTCACGAGAGGCTCGGGTTTCACATGGGGCTGCTCGGGCGCGGAGGTCCTGCTGGAAAGCCGCAAGCAGCACATCTAGGGGTGGTGGAGGTTGGTGCTGGAGTCGCGGAAGGTTGGTCACGAGGTTTCGAGGGCAGCAGCTCGGGTTAGTTTGGCCTCTGCAAGGGGTGTTTTGAGGAGGAGCTGTGGAGCCATGTGCTCTGGGAAGGCACCGGACGCGCTTGACGCCAGCGCGAGCTATGGTGGCTAAACGACGATGCATCACAGCCGACTTCACATGAGCTGCTGGAGAGAAACGAGGGGAGGCGGCATGGGGAAGGGCAGGAGCACAAGGGCTCAAGAGAAACTCGGCAGGCTCTGAAGCTTATGCGACGGTGAATTGATTGGCGACGATCTCCGGCACCGAGATGAAGACGACGACGCCTGTCGGGTTAGGCCTCCTCCGTCGCAGCACGCCGGGTGTGTAGCTCCACGGGTCGGGTTAGAGCTCATGGATGCGAGAGGAGCGAGGGGTGTCTGGCCGCTGTAGTCATTGGCGCGGGTGTGTCGTGGTCGCACTGAGGAGAAACAGAGGGGAGGGAGAGCAGCGAGGAGGAGAGGGGAGAGGGGCCACTGGGGGGTTCGTGGCATCGCTGCGTGAGGGGATGCTCGAACGCCTCGGTGGAAGCAGAGGTGGAGGTTCCTCAGAGCTGCCACAGGTTATCGCCTCGCCATCGGGCAGAGGTTGAAGATGGCACGGCTGCTGGTGGGCTGGGCTGCCTAATGGCCTTGCTGTAAGGCCGTGTAAGTGGCCCGTACTCTCTAATTTCTACTTTTGTTCTGTTTTCTATTTTTTGGTTTGTTTTGAACTAGTAAAATACTAACTCATTTTATAAAATCTCCACAAAATTATGGGCACTATTTGAATTATTTCCAATAGCCCCCAAGTATTTTCAGGATTATTTGGACATTTAAAATATTATAAGATTTAAATGTCCAAATTCAAATACTTATGAATTAATTGCAATCCAGAATAGCCTCCAAAAATATGAAACCATTTTTAAGAGGATTTAGTCAGACCAAAGATGGTGAACATTTATGAAGGCATTTTGGTTTCCTTGAAAAGATTTTAGTAAGCCCTAGTTGAATTCATTTAGTGCTAGGGTTTCAACATCCCCATTTCAAGTTTATTTGTAATTTAAACATGATGACATGATGAGCAGGCAAGGTCAAGCAAGGCTGATCTGGTGTGACAGCTCACCCCCACTAAACAAAAATCTCGTCCCGAGATTCAAGACGTGAGGTAAGAGAACAAAGGGGACACAAACTAACACAATCTTCATGATCCAATTGCTCTTCTCGAAAATGTTGATCCATTGCTTCATATTGAGCTTGACGACTTTGCTTTCTAGATCTTCACCGATACCACAAGTGAAAGAGGGGAAACCCTACAGGATTTAATCTTCTTGAAGATCGAGCAACTCAAGATCAGTTCATGGAGGAGACGAAGAACATCTCTTGAGTTGAGACACCAAACACACATTAGGAATGATGGAAAAGAAACGGATGGCTAAGGTTCAATTGGTAGGCTTAATCGCTCCACGCTTACAAATGGTGCATGGTTTCAAAGTAACAAGGAGATGATTGCATGATTCCATAACGGACACCTTAGGAAAGGTGACTCAGAGCTGTGCCTTAGGTAAGAATTACTTCGATTCGTAGATCATTGAAACTCTTAAACCAGCCTAAGGCATTCACAATCGATCATTTGAAAAGTTCAAAGAATGACATACTCGGACTAGAATGGATGATGTGGACTACCTTGTTGAAGACAACGAATGGATGATTTTGCTTATCATCAAAATGGATGGGACCATGGACCACCACCAAGATGATCCTAACAACAATTGCTGAGAAGGGCAATCCAGGAATTTGGCACAAGGCGGTGCAAGCTGGGAACAAAATGCAATATCGGAATGTTCCAACCATCATATCTGCTCGAGATTCAGACCGTTAGAACAGGATACTTCAGACTCACATGTGTTCGAAAAGAAAAGTTGCAACACAAATCACGAGATGGAGTTGCTAGATTTTCGGGAATGAACCACTATAGCAAGCTCCAAAACATGAGCTGGTTCCGCTATATACAAGTGAACACGCTTGTCCTGCACAAGCATGACCACGTAGTAGTCTTATATAAAACACTACCAAGTTCTAGTTGGGAACTATCATTAGGATAACCTAAGTTCTTAATTAAGCCCGGTTAGCTCTTAAAAGAAACTCCTTTCCCGAACAAATTAGTTAGTGGCTTGGTGTTAGGGACACATAGAATGAAGGTTGCAAGTCTCCAAACCATAGAATACTTGCACGATGCATGACTAACTTGGGATGGTTCTAGAGGAAACAAAATCAATCATTCTTGAACTCATGGCGGCAACTTACACCTAAAGCACATGAATTCGAGGAAGTCACTTCTTTCATCCAACATATTCTTCACGGATGGGACATGAAGATAATGCTTATAAAAGTTTCCAACACTAGGTTGATGTTCAACATGAATCATGGGGGAGACAAAATGCTGCTGATGGGCTCAACAACAACTCATCGGAATTTCCATATCAATGACTTCCACCATCATGTGAACACGGTGATAGCATTGATCGCATTAAAGATGTAATGGTGTATTCTAGGATCAACCACAGTAAGACAACATTACGAACATCGTTGGTTCTGATTTGATCGGACATAGCCCATACTCAAGTCAAAGTTTGACAAGGCAATAGATCCAACAACCGATCACGAGGACTAATCAATGGAGATATCATCTTTCTTCAACACACACACACGTAAGATATCCCTAGGATGAACTAAGTTAAGCAAAGCTTTATCTTCCAACTCTCCGTTGTTGTCTAGCTCAACCAGCTAGCCTGTGACTTCAACACAGATTCTTGGAGAATGGGTGGTTTAGAGGAAAACCAATATGATCATGAACTCAACATAGCGGTCAGTGACAACCTGGTAACACTTCCGAGAAGATTTTAACATCACGAACCAATCGTATGTTACTATGTCGAGAACAATCTTGCTTTTCGTAGGCAAGACGATATGATCAATAAGCGGGATTGAATAATCCTAACTCATTGATCAAGAGTGCACCGGAAAATGGACTAGTGGCGATCAACCTTAGGTGATGATTCAATAATCAAGACGCTAAGAATGAGAATATTGTCCATTAACTACCAAGCAACGAGTTGCTAGAGTATTGATTTCACACATCACATTCACTGCGGCATTCCTACATAACAACACGGAACCGAGGAATGAATAATGATAGCGAGAAGTATCATCGCCAAGAATCCATAAGATAAGGTGCAATGCTCATGACGCTCTCGACATAAAGTGGGTAACTTTCTGCAGAACAGAACAAAAGCTGAATTGGCATTTTGATCTCATGGAATACAAATCGCTTTGGACCCAATCGATATGGATGAGGTACTGGAGTTTGTTTCTCCTAGTCATTCCGAATAGAATGGCTTGATGCATCACAAGGATAATAGGCATCGATAAACACGATCGCATTACATACCCTTGACTATCAATTGATAGGCGGATCGTATAACTAAGGAGGAACAACTCGAGGAGCATATAACTTTCTCGAGTTGTGGATGCATAGGTTAGTATATCAATCAAGTTCACAGTGTTTCTTCCGGACAACAAGCAGGAAAGTAGAACTGCAAATTCATAATTATGAATGGAGAACTCTCAAGAGTACTTGCTTGTGATCTTTTGGTTCAAAAGAACTTCGCATAAGCGTTCATGGTATTTGGAAGAAGGAGAATACCACGGACCGAGGACTATCGAAGGTTACTAATATCCTAAAGGAACTAGCAAATACTAACAACACGAAGTAGAGTGAATCTCGGTTCGTAAACCCAGTAGAATACCCATCGCTAAATGGCATCACAGATGCTTTGAGAATAATGGCCGAATCATCACACGGGGACAAAAGCATGGCTGGATTACTAAGTGACTTCCTAAACACCTAGGTCATAGTAATAGTTCCAACATATATGTCAAGGCAATAAATTACCTCAACGCATCAAGTTAGTGTGTATTCCACCAAAAGGACATTGGGAATGAGAGAAAGGATTTGCAATCCATCGACTATTTAGAGACTGGATGACTTTGACAGATAACGGCTGTAAATGCTCAAAACGATTTGAGACATCCTCGCAAAATGGTGGCATAACCACTCAACATCACGATATCAAGGTCCGAGATCAATCATATACAAAGTAGTAGAAACCGAATCATGAAACCAACAATCTTAAAAGTCTAAGGATTAGTAACACATCCTAATAGATATATGAGAAGCCTAGTTCTTAATCCCAGAGAAGAGAAGAGGTTGACTCGCATCAAGGCCATGAGGTATAAGGAGCAAAAAGAGCCTTACGCTCCTTCCACAATCAATTCCCTTACATAACTAAAGCAATTCTAGACACAACTTCAACCGGTTTGGCTTGGTAATCCCACAGTCAGCTCGATACCAAAGCTGTCAGACTCGATTCCAAGTCACATCGATCAAGCCGGTAGCACCTCATATCACTTTGCGCCTCAAGCACGGTATTCTACGGTGTCGCTTACCATGGCCGGACTGTTTGCGCTTTTGCTCACGATATGATAGTGACGCTAGCATCCATATGATCGAGAACCGGGCCGACATGGCTAGTCGTGAACCCAAAGCGCACTAACCCATGGGGACAGGCATATGAATCACATCGAGCATAATGGTCATCAGCGTGAACTGGCTGGCACTGGCTAATAGACCAGAATCGGTCAGAAAGCAGTTAGGCGGGACTCGGATGTCACCGCGACATTTCGGGATGTATATGTGAATGAAGTGAAACACATGCCGCCGCTAGTGTCCAGAGTAGTAGTGTCTAGCAGGACTGTGAACTGGGTCAGAGTGACTACTATCGTCAGAAGCACTAGACTACATTTCCCATATGAGAGGGCCAAGGATAAACAACTAGATTGTCGGATCCCACACATACCAAGCATTTCAAACATACACAATATGCCCAATATGTAAATACAACATGGCATCACAACATAACTCTACGACTCAAATATTTATTCATTAGGGCCCGAGGAGCAGATATTACAAACATGGGTCTCATGAACCAACATTCGTGAGCATACAAAACAAAGCACACGCGAAGCTTAACATGTCCGAGTACGTACATCTACAATTGAAAAGGGCTAAGAAGCTCGACTATCTACCAGATCCTGCCGAGGGCACAAGATCGTAGCTGAGGTAACAAGCTAAACGTCAAGTCCAAGCGGAACTACTAGCGAGACCGACGCCTCTCCGCAAAACATAAAATAGCAAACGTGAGTACAAATGTACTCAACAAGACTTACATCGAATAACTATATATGCATCATTATCAACAAAGGGGTGGTGGAGTTTAACCCAGCAAGCCAGCTTTGACTCGTGGCTATCCTGAATTACGACTGCAAGTAACTCTTTGAGGTATCCACATATTCACCATATCACACCACTATGGACCCGCCTCTCCTTTACGAGAACGCCATCCATAGCACTCACACTATCTGCAGTTTTAGAGTATCCACTTTCACTTTCTATGAACTATGCAAGGTCCAAGTTTCCATATCCGAGGAACCTGCTATTCAATAGATAATGATAACCCGCAGGGTGTACTTCTTCACACACGCCACTTATCGCTCTATACACGCCATGTACCTCGGCAACCTTCAAGCGAAGTGCGAGGGAGTCGTACACCGACTAACCACACAAGTCTCTAGTCCAGGTTTATCACCCATTCGGGTTCCATCCGCAAGGAGATCCGCCGGGTGTCGCCACGACCCCAAACGATGTGTGTGGTTCCTGCCCACCAACCGGTGCCACTTGGTACACTGGCCACTGCTCAGTCCGTCCTAAGCCCACCCATACCGGGTGCCACTTGGTAGACTACTAACACTACCTACAAACACCGTAAACTACTTGCAACTCCCGGATGAGATCAAGTTGATTAATAAGTCGAGAGGGTCGAGTTACCGAACCCAATGTGTGGTAGTAACTGCTCATGGATCACAAACATAGAACTCGGGCTCGAGGACGGCTGCAATGAGACAACCCACCATGTACTCCTACATGGCCTCTCACCGCTACTCTTTACCAAATCGTGTTCACACACTTAGCTCACACGTGAGGGACATGTTCACCACTTTCCAATTCATTCCTGATCATTGTTGAGGAAATCTCTTAATCGTAACTGCTCGGTTATTAGCTTAATAGGGGATTAATAGGCTAATCGCAATTTAATCGCCATTTAATCAATTAATCGGATTTATTTATTGGTTTATCGGCTACCGGTGACCCTAGTAGTAGGGGTTAATCGCGTTAACCGTTAATCGGACGTAATTCTTGAACAGGGGTTCTGGCGAATCAGACTCGACACAACTCTAAGCGATAGTAAGCATGACAAACAAGCATGAATGAGTAGGCACATCAGGGCTCAAAGAACTCACCATGCTAGTGGGTTTCATCTAATCATCGTGGAATGACAGTCATGCAGAGGGATAAGGGGTTCATCAGCAAGAAGTAACACATGAGTCGTTGTTGTCCTAATGCAGTAAAATAGAGCAGGAGCGAGAGAGTGGGATTATATCGGAATGAACAAGGGGGTTTTGCTTGCCTGGCACTTCTAAAGATAATATAGTTCTTCAATAGTGTCATCGATCTCATCGTCAAACCACGCCTATCGGGAGGGAACAACCACCGCACAAACAAGAAGAAACACAATCAATGCAATGCACAAAAATGAATGACATGTCATGTTAGGAACTGATTTGACCTAATGCAGCAGTGCTGTTAATTAGTGGAATTCAAACAAGGTTAAACTCCAACTCCAAATGCTAGTTCATAAATTGCCCTAATCATGATTCATCCTATTCAGTGAGGTTAACTTGTTTAATCATGCATGAAAGTGGTACAGATGGATAGATTGATTTTTCTGATCATTTTTCATATATAAATCTTTTCATTCTGAGTTACTATTGAATTACTATGATTTATTGAAGTTTAGGCACTTTTCCGAATTTCCTTAATAAGATTAAATCCAGAAATATATATTATGCCAAGATGACATCACCGATGTCAGAGGTCAACAGAGGTCAGTCAATAAATTGACCAAGTCCATTGGTCGTGACAGAGTGCCCCGGTCACCGCGTGGGTTTGCTAATGGCCACGCCAAGAAAGTGTGCCGACGCTGGGTCACCGCGATTAGTTAAAACTAAACAAAAATTAAACTATGGTTAATTAAAGGCGGGCGATATGTAAGTGGTGTGGTTTCAATTAGTAGATTATGGCAATGGTGGCGCCACGCCGGGCCACTGTGGTTACTTCGCCACCACATTCCACAAGCGGTGGCTCGCCGAGAGGTTCTTGTTTCACATACAGGGGCTGTTTTGGGCGTAGGTCCTGCTGGAAAGTCAAGAAGGCATCTAGGGGTGGAGGTTAGTGCTGTAGTCGCCAAGGTTGGCCGCGACGAGGTTTCGGCGAAGGCCCCTCGTTAGTTTGGCCTCTGTTAGGGTGCTCTTGGAGGAGGAGTCAGGGAGCCGTGGTTTCGGGAAGGCACCGAATCCATGATTACATACCAGCGCGAGCTATGGTGCTAAACGACGACGGTCATAGCCGGGCGGCGATGAGCCTCGGCTCCGGAATCGAGCTAGCGGAGAGAAACCTGAGGGGAGGCGAGCATGGGGAAGGTGCAGGAGCTCACAAGGGCTCAAGAGAAACTCTACGGGTTTCGGGAAGCTTCTCATGACGGCCAATTGACTGCATTTATCTCCGCACCGAGATGAAGACGACGACGCCCTGGCGACGGGGCCTCTGGTCACACGACGTGTGGTGTAGCTCCACGGGGTCGGCCGAGCTCATGGATGCGAGAGGAGCGAGGGGTGGCTGTGGCCGTGGTAGCTCGTCGCTGGCGGGTGGTGTTCTGGGTGGTCATGCTGAGAGGAGAAACAGAGTGGGGGAGGAGAGCAGCGAGGAGGAGAGGAGAGAGGGCCACCAGGGGTTCAGAGATCGCGTGGCGTGAGGGGAGGCTCGGGAACCTCGATGGAAGGAGGTGGAGGCCTCCCAAGCAAGCAGGCCATCGCCCGCCATCGGGCAGAGGTTGAAGATGGCACGGCTGCCTCGTGGCTGGGCTGCCTAATGGGTTGCATGTAAGGCTGTAAGTGGCCTGTGCACTCTCTCTCTCTAATTTCTACTTTTGTTCTCTTTCCTATTTTTTTGATATGTTTTAATTAGTAAAATACTAACTCATTCTATAAAATCCTATAAAATTATGGGCACTATTTGAATTATTTCCAATAGCCCCCAAGTATTTTCAGGATTATTTGGACATTTAAAATATTATAAGATTTAAATGTCCAAATTCAAATACTTATGAATTAATTCAAAATCTGTAATAGCCTCCAAAATATGAAACCATTTTGGCAGAGATTTAGCTGTGACCAAAGATGGTGAACATTTATGAAGGGCATTTTGGTTTCTTGAAAGATTTTAGTAAGCCCTAGTTGAATTCATTTAGTGCTAGGGTTTCAACATCCCCATTTCAAGTTTCTTAGTAATTTAAACATGATGACATGATGAGCAAGGTCAAGCAAGGCTGATCTGGGGTCGGACACTGGATATTTAAATCAAGGGCTCAGCTTATCATCAAACTCCACCCCTGAGCACCATCGGCCGAACCGCCAGCCTCGCCACCTGTGGTCAGCCCCGCCTCCCCAAACCACTCAACACCGTCCGGCCACGCACCAGCCATCCTCTAGCCTCAAAAGCAAGCTTTTTTCCTGGGATCCCCACCCCACCGCCCAATGAACGCCTCAACCGCGGTGATCGCAAACCAGGTCTCACTTCAATGCCCACCGACCACTAATTTATTACCATTTGTCCTTCATACGCTACTGACGGGTGGGCCCTATGGTAATGTGCGCCGCTGAATGTGGACTGTTTCGACTTGTCAATTGATCGTGTTATCAACAAATTACGGAGCTGTATGGTGAGCGTTGACCATATGATCACCCTAAATGTACTCCTATTTTATTAACAAGATGCACTCAAACTACCATTTCTTTCATATACTTGCCGATAGGTGGCCTCATCACGCATGCCGCCTTATGGTGCAACACTAGTTGCACCGCTGCGGAACGCTTGATCGGTCAATTGATTGTGTCATCAACATAATACGGAGTTGTAACGGTGAGCCAAAGGACCGTGATAATCGTGACATGTATTTGTTTAACACGGCATGACGCAAGGGCTCATATATACGCCGCAAGCACTCACCACTATAAGCCGCCACGCTAAACCCTACCCCATGAGCACCTCTTTAGAGAGGCCAGCATATATGATCTTGAGATTTTACGGTCACCATAGGTGCCTCAGATCGAAAGTGGAACGCCTCCCAATCGAACGCACATCGCCGAAAATATGGAAATTAACACAAGACAAATGCAAGCACCGGACTTTAGCCTTGGTGGCTCGAGAAATCACTGCCTTCTAACCATCCAACCACATGTTGGTTAGCACGACAAAATGTATGTGGTGACCGTGATGAGCTTATTCAAGTCCAAGGACCATATCAGGCCGTCAAATAAAATGACCGTAAGTGTCGCCAACAAAATACGGAGCATGCATCAAACGCAAAGTCCGTCAGCTGTCATCAACAAAATATGGACACGTATCGTGACCTAGATACCGCTTGTACTATTGTATATGCTTATTTTCTTAGTGGCCCATTGCGGTGTGTGGTGTGGTGGGCACATCATTTCTAGTTGTGGGTCAACATCAAGACTCATGGGTCGGTTCCATCCTCAAGGCCACATATAGGTTGGACCCAGACGTGTTATATACGTAATTCCATGTGGAGGACTCAAGCATAACACGGTTACCAGAATGGAGGACTCTATCCCCACTGGTGATAAGTCGACTATATATGATTTGTAACCCTAGGCCCTTAGTATGTTATATGCTTGGGGCTAGTTTGTCGATAGTATACACACGCACAATGCCTCGGTATTCACAGTACTTTGTACACACCCCTATCTCTAATATACAGCATTGTGAGTAGGCTCTTTCTTCAACCGCAAGGGTCCGATCCGCATTAGGGTAAAACTTTGCCTCAGATACCATCCAAATTAACAAACTGTGGATATCTCATCAATGACGATATGATGAAGTCATATCTGCCAACTACTAAGAGAGAGGTGTGTCGGGGAATGCGAGAGGCCTAAAGATAATGTGTATGGAGACACAGAGGCACATATATGAAAGTAGAGGGCTAGTAGAGACCGTGCATGTGTATATATGCATGTGAGAGAAATAGTGTTTTCCAACCGAGATTAGTGAAAGAGGGTACATAGTAGTCGTAAAGAGAGAGAGAGAGAGAGAGAGAGAGAGAGAGAAACAAAGAGAGCATGCATGAGACACCTTTGACATCTCGAGAGAGATTGTGAGCATGTGTGAAAGACAAATGCCGATGCATATAAAGTGTGTGCACCTATGCTAGATAGAGAGATATATAACGCCTCAGAGAACGGGCGAGGCATAGTGCATCTACGTAAAAGGCGTTCTACGATTAAATTAAAAATAAATGGCATTATTAAATTTTGGATGAGATCATGAATTTTTGTAAATCAGGTATGGACGTAAAATCAGTCTATCAAACACCCATACTTATTGAATTCTAACATGTGCATGTGTTTATTTCATATTATCGATCCATAGAGGATAGCGGGTTGAAATACAGCAATGGATGCTTTCGCATTCATATATAAACATTAATTAGTGCACTCCATGTTGTTATTAGAAGCACTTATACATTTGTCACTTGCATGGATACATTCCAAATTGCTAGCTACTATATAGAATACATGTCTAATTCAACATAAAGGGGGTTTCAAGATTCAATTCATAGGAAGTGCATTCATCTATTTGAACCCGAGATAATGGCATTTGTAAATCAGATGTGGGGGGCATCAATCTTTGTTGTGAGTTTGAACATGCTATATGTATTCATACGATATCTAACTTTTTATTGCAACCAAGGAGATTATATCTCGAACCATGCATGAACCGAGGTAAGTTGCATATTTTTAATATATACTCATGTACAATGTATATTCAAATGTACCTCCATTCCGAATAATCGAGCTTTGATTTTCAAGAGTAAAGATTTGTGAAGTTTGACAAATCCTGAAAGTTCAATCCAAGAGAACCGAAAACGTTAATGCTTTTGCTCCCAAATATTGAATGAAGCGCCAAATAGGCTCGTCACCAAACAGCGAGACTAATGTTTTGGTGGTAGGAAATTGCTGTCCCCGACTTCCGGCCCGTAGCCTATCGGCCCGATGTCCAAAGGTCGAAACCGTAGGTTTGTAACTTCACCAAGACGCCAGTCTCAACCTCCGAGAAGCATTCATACACCGTATGGCTTAAACACCCATGGCCGAATAAACTCTCCCCATTTACATTACACGACATGACTGTCTCTACCTCAACCCGCATTATGTCCGAATTTTAGATGGGGCAAAGTTTGTAACTTCCCAAATTTCAAACAAGTGTGTCTCAACCAACATTGTTCCCTTAGTTCCCCGCCTCCCCTTTCCCATTCATACTCGGGCACGAAAATGCCTCTCCACCAGCCGTGAAACCCCACCGCTCCGGTCTCTCTTCACCCCATAGCGCCAATCCACCGCCGCCTCCATCACGCCGAGCCGGTACTCGATCGCCGCCCAACGCAACCGCAACCACAACGCCTCAAGGACTTAGTAGCTAAAGCCGAGGCAGAGCTACTCCACGACACCGACGCCGACGGCGCCGCATGCAACCACTCCGACCACGCCGTCCTCCGCTACCACCGCTGGCTCCACTATCGCAACCGCCCACCACACCGAGTTGTTCCCACCACGCCGCTGCCGCCCGATTCGCTTCCTCGCCGATGCATTCCACCACCGCACCACACTCAACAACTTGGCATGGGTTCGCCCAAGGCTGCACCGCCCTCCACAACTTTTGGTTTCCGAACAACAAGAAGATCGCCGAAAACAGAAGGAGGACACAACACTACCAATAGAAAGAGGTACTCTTCCTTATTCGTGCAAATTTACGCTCCGCCACACCGATTCATCCCATGAAAGAAACTAGTTGAGCGCTTCATCGCATCTTCTTCGTGATACTAAATGCACAAGGTTTCCTCCCTTTACTATTTCACCTTTGCTAGAGGTCAAGAGTCTGCCGGATTTCAATTAGGGTCACAACGCAATTAAAGAAGCAGCACCCGCTTAGGCGCATGGAGCACCTAGTCCGCCTGCTCCGGAAGCGGGCGATCGCGTGTCATCATAGGGGTGGGGCGCAGAGCTGCTAGCCCGATCCGGAGGTCGGCAGGCTTGAATGGATGGCCGAGGGGCGGTGCAAGCACGGCGGAAGCGGTGAGGTCGAGGGAGGCGCAGGGAGGAATATGGCCGATGGTCGCTGGCGCTGAGGAAGATCGCCAACACCGATCGGCGGAGGTAGATGAAGGCATCCGCCTGCTCTTTGTACATTGACGGTGTAGAAAAAATGGACTGACCTATTTTCTTTCAAATGACTATTTTCATAGAATCCTGTAGTAATTTAGTGTGCCATGCATGTTGTAGAGCTATCATATGTCTCCGCCATTTATTTCTCACTTACCTGCTATATGCTACCTTTACACTGCACTAATTGTGCACACTTCACCCACTCACACTATTGTTTTTTATGCATGGGTATTTCAGACTCGACGCAAAGGTTGATGAATGCGAAAAGAAAAGAGAAGTCGCCCAAAGGTAATTCAAAGACAAGCACTAAGCTTTCAGCCTAATGGGTGCAAAGGTCGCCAGTTGGAGACAAGAACGAGCTCTAGTTGATGATCTCAATTCCACACACAACCATCCTGGTGCTTGCTTTAACTTCACTGTCAAATGTGGTTGCATGTTGCATATGTTGTCTAGCTTGTATTGCTTCCAATTTGGTTAAATTGCATCTGCTACTTTTACACATTATACCTTTGATAATGACATGCCTTCCTGTTTTTGATACATACTACATATGTCTATTAACCATGTTCATACATCAAACTAATGCCCTTTTGTATCCCTCGTCAATCACTTATGATGAGACAACACCGGTTGGTTATCGTGAGACGCCTCACTGCTTAAAGAGTGCAGGTCATCCTCCCCACATGATTCTCAAGAAACAGCAAGGCTAAATGAAGATAGTCAACGAGCTCTAGTTGATCACCGAATTCCCCACACCACCATCGCAGGTGCTTGCTCTTACTTGGCAAAGGTGATATGTGGTTGCATGTTGCAATGGTGTCACCGTAATGCTTCTAATTAGGGAA
>JAHIAM010020966.1:0-14213 GCA_021605205.1 Aegilops longissima | reverse complement strand
CAATCCTCCAAGCTGGGTGTTTTGACACTTCTTTTGCCCATCCGCTCCATATTCCCTAAGAAGTTAAGTACCTTATCTCGTGATTTCGACGCAGGAATTGCGCCGCCAGAAGGATATAAACAGCCCTCCTCCACAACCCGAGGATCTCGGGAACAACTCTCGATCCGCCTCCTAAGAGGATCCGACATATCCGGGTGAGCCGATCGATGGGGTATTTACCAACTGGAAATCGATAATGCCTTTGGTTGCCATTATGACCGCTTACCCTTAATACTCCCCGCCACGTAATCGAGACCAAGCCTCAATACTTTGAAAATGGACCCATAAAGCGTATGATATTTTTATCACCATATACCAATGGTGTTTCAGGTGGGGAGCCCTTGAGGCGGAAAGCCGGGCTCGCGTGGCTAGCCAACAAGGGGCAGCAAGGCCCAGAGAAAATAAAAAGAAGTGCGGCCGGATTGAGATGTCGAGCAACGTATGGCGCGGCCATCTTATTCCAGTGTTTTATTCCCCGAAGGCATATTAACGCCATGGTTTTTTTCAGAAAAGAGCGGCCACGGACTATATCCGGAGAGGTTGCCAATCGAGCTCTCCACCAGCCGTGCTCCAAAGCCATGTCCAAGTTAAGGCATGCACGAGGCATGCATCGGACGCCTCCGAAGAGGATGCCGAAAGGATCAGCTCCGCCACCAATTCCGAGGTGGAGAGTGCCATGAATCACAAAGGCCGCCGCACAGCTTCTTCGCGGATACATGTTTTCCCAAGAGGCATTGATGCCTTCAATTCGGAGATGCGCACTGCAAGCCGCCAAAATGGTCTAGCCAGAGCTACTGAGCAAAGATGTGAAAGACATACGGTGAGAAAATTTGATGGTTATATATGCCAAGAGTCCCGAGACTTGAAACAGCTTAAAATAACTGATTTAAGGATCATTTGTTATGCAGGACCTTACAAAAAGAATACCCAACTGTCCCGAGTCGAAGAGTGCAAAGCCCAACTTGAGGCTGCACTAGCCGCTGCAGGGGAGGCCAAGGATACCCCTCCGTAATATACTTCGAAAGATAAGTATGTTGTGAAGTGTGGCGTGGTGCAACCGACAATATCATTGCAGATGGCGCAGGAGTAGATCCGACAAGCAACAACTTGCGCCGCATTAAAGGCCGGGCGTAGAGCGCTTACGAGGGTGAGGCAGCCAGTAAGAATAATTCCAAGATGCCAACACCCAGCCGGGCGAGGAACTAAAGGATGTTCGTGCTCACCGCCGACCGTGAAGGAGAATCAATGGCTTCGACGCTGCATTTTAGCAAGTGCTTGAACGAACTTTAAAAAGAGATCGGCGAGGAAGTCGACTAACAGAAGTTAGGTTCTCAGAGTATGCTCGCTGTGTCGCCCCGCAGAGGAAATGCCCGTTCCTACGGGTGACCTTCTTCCCGAAGTTTATAACTGCATTTAACGAAGTTCGCAGTGATGAAAGGTGTCGCCCAGGCCTTGTGGCTATCTCGCTTCCCTGCCCAAGGCCTTGAGATCTTGCAGAGAGGCTTAAGGGAGCGTGGCGCTCCCGATTATGGAAGATATCGGCCGCCATCAAGGCGCCAGGAGGCCCGGGCCATGGTGAAGACGCGGTACACGGTATGCTGACCCAAACCACATGGCCGAGGTCGGACTAACAATTCGGATGGGGAATGAGATCCCCTGTGAGTTTAGTGTACGCCAAGTAGAATTGGCCGCAAAGTATTCCCAACAGACTGTAAACTAGACATCCTATTAGATGGTATTGAGGAGGAATACACCCAAATAAATTGACTATGTAATTTAAGATGACATGTAAAATGCCTTCTAGCCGGATTGTAGATCGCTTTGTCATGGCGGACCTTTTCGCTTCAACCTCGGGACCCTATAGTCCGAGTGTGTCCGAATACCTCACGTTATGTAAGAACCGGGCATGCGTGGAGACCAGGCATAGGGGTCATTAGTGCTTGAATGCATAAGTGCCCAACTAGTTATGTTATATTACATGGTTAGTAAGAAACATCTTCCAGGAGAATAGTTCCGTTAGGGGTTCCTTTCTCGGGAGGCATGCCTTAAAGTGCATGTCCGACCATCGAAAAAAAGAAAAGCATCCGGGGCAGATAAATAAATAAGTGAGAAATCATCTTTAGTTCACCGAATCAATATTCCCTTAAGAACGCTTAGCTGCTTCACCCACCGAGGTACACATCCGCCGACCCGGCAGTAATAATCGCAGAGGTGCTCCTTTACCACCTAGCCGAACAATCGGGAACGAGGGTAAGCACAGTGAGCCAGCAACCCAGCTTGGCCAAAACTTAAGTCATATCGATGCATATAATGGTGAATAAAAGGTACATGCGAAGCTGTGACATGTGTTAGGCATGAAGCCTGCATAAATAAGCTTCAAGTTAAAGAAGCCCTGTGTATAATGAGCGCGATAGCGCCAAGTGTGTAACAATGCGCGAACGAGCCTTTAAAGGCTGTAAGAGAAAAGAGGGAGAAGGAGAGAAATATAAGACAGCTAATGTGTAAAATAGACAGAGGAAGGAGACGAACTCGTAATCCGCGCTAGGCGAGAATCTTCGGAGACGGGCTGTGCTCCATGGGTTCGGCTCGAGTCGGTTATCCGATGCATCTGCAGACGGTACGCTCCACCGTCAGACTTGGTCGATAATAAAGGGACCTTCCCATTTGGGCTTGAGTTTGTCCTTTTTCTTGTCCGAAGAGCGAGAACTAACTCGCCAACATTGTAAGTTTTGGCCCATACTCTCGCTTTGATATCTTCGAGCTCGCTGTTGATAGAATGCGAACGGCTTTTGCCACGCCACGCCTCCTCCAAGGCGCCCAACTGTCCCGCCGATCGAGCTCGCTTCTCTTTCTTCGTACACGCGCACGCCGAGGTGAGTCATGAATTATGTCGCAGGCGTAACTGCCTCGCTACCAGATACCATAAAGAATGGTGTGAATCCTGGTGCGATTCGCGTGGTCCGCAGCCCCCGTGAGTACGGAGTCGAGCTCTCTCTACCCAAAGGCGTGTTAGATTCCTTGAGGGACCGCACTAATCTGGGTTTGATGCCGCCATGATTAGACCATTTGCTCGCCGACTTGACCGTTAGTTTGAGGGTGATAGACTAAAGCATAGTCGAGCTTGATGCCCATGTTTTTGCACCAGAGTTTGACCTCGCCGGCCGTGAAGTTCGTGCCGCTATCATGATGATGTTGTGGGGACGCCAGAACGGTGTACTGCACCTCCGATATGAAGTCTATCACCGTCCGGATTCGCCGCCTTAACAGGCTTGGCCTCTATCCATTTGGTGAATTTATCCACCATGACCAGTAGGTATTTTTGCTTGTGGGTTCCTCCTTTAAGGGGTCCAACCATGTCAAGCCCCTGCATCAGCAAGGGCCAGGTGATGGGTATAGTTTGAGGGCGGTGGGTGGCATGTGGCTTTGATTAGCAAAGAGCTGGCAACCGACGCATCGTTGGACTAAGTCCCGAGATCTGCCCGGCCGCCGGCCAATAAAATCATGTACGGAAGGCCTTGCTTACAAGGGCCCGGGCTGCGGCGGTGCCCGCCGAGTCCGCATGAATTTCAGCCAAGATTCCGCCTTCCTTCGGAGATACACCTTTGAAGGACTCCGGTGGTGCTTTTCTTATAAAGCTCTCCCTCATGGACTTTATAGGCTTTAGATCGCCGCACTATGCAGCGGCCTCGCTTTGGTCCTCGGAAGTTCCTCGCCTGGTTAGGTAGGCTAGGAATGGTTCCGCCCATGGGGCAATGACTGCCATTATTACGGGCTGAAGATGTTACTCGCTGGCGAGCCTCCAATTGTGTCGAATGTTCGTGTTGAGCAAGGTTGTTGGGTCCGGCTATTATTTCCGACTTCTTCCCATAATACGGATGGCTTGAACAGCCTCTAAGAAGATATTGGGGACGGCATCGCGCTTATGCGCCAATGCGCCAAGACGCCCGCCCCTGATTGTTTTCCGAGCTATATGGTGAAATTCGAGCCCTTCAACCGAGCTGACATTTTAGGACGGCGCTATGATAAGCTGCCATTTTCGGATCCTTGGCATCAAAGTCTCCATTTATTTGGGATATCGCGAGGTTCAATCCTCGCAGCACCTCTAGGCGTTGAATGCCCATGGATACCGCCATCCGGAGACCATGTAGAAGGGCCTCAGATTCGCTGCGTTGTTGGAGTCCATATACATTATCCGAGTACGATTGAATCAGATCTCCCGTTGGGGACGCCGAACGACGCCACCTTGCACCAGCCAACATTTTGGAGCCGTCAAGTGCATGATCCAGCTTGAATATGTACCGCATTTTAGGGAGTTCGCTTCAGTCCATTCGCGCATTTAAGTCGGCCAAAACTTGCGACTTAATAGCTCGCCGTGGCTTATAGGTTATGTCGAACGGAGGAGCTCAATGGCCCATTTGGCAATCCGCCCATGGCGCCGCGGTTGTTTATAATGTCGCTAAGAGGTACTTCGAGGCTATCAGTTATCGAACACTCTTGAAAGTAGTGTCGCAGCTTCCGGATGCTATAAACACCGCAGACGCTATCTTTTGATAATGCGGATACCATGACTTGCATGGAGGAGGACAAGGGACACGAGTAAACTGGTTTTGAAGGGGGAACTTGTGTCCGTCCGCTTTCGCTCGACAACGAGCACCGCGCTTACAACTTGATGAGTTGCCGCGATGTATAATAGCATTGGTTCGCCTATGTTGGGCGCGGTCAGACCGGGTTTGTTGCCAATATGGCTTTTATTTCTTCGAGTCCGCCGTGGCGCATCCGCCCACTGGCAAGTTTGGCGCACGAGGAGGCGATAAAGGGTAATGCCTTTTCTCCCAAACGGGAGATAAAGCGCTTAGAGCCGCCACGCATCCACCAATTTTGTATTTGTTTGAGGTCCTTTGGGATATCCAATTGTGACAGAGCTCGATCTTGGCTGGGTTTGTTTCAATTCCTCTACCGGATACAATGAAGCCCAAGAGCTTTCCGGCCGGTACGCCAAAACGCATTTTTCCGGTTGCTTGATGTCATATGTTCGGAGATTATCGAATGTGAGCCTCAAGTCGCCTACTAGAGTTTCTACATGCTTGGTTTTGATGACCACATCATCTACGTGATGCCTCCACTGCTTTGCCGATCCGGTTTGCCGACATCTCTCAATCATGCGCCGATATGTTGCCGGCATTTTTGAGCCCGAAGGGCATTGTGTTGAAGCGAATGGGCCGATGGGTGATAAATGCCGCTATGCTTGGTCAGGCTCGCCATCTTAATTTGATGGTAGCCGAGTATGCGCCGAGGAAACACAATGAATCGTGAACCGCGGGCAGCGCCGATAATTTGATCGATGCGGGGGAGGGGGAAGGGATCCTTTGGGCAAGACTTTTGATGTCCTTGAAATCGACGACAGGCGCCTGTGATTTGTCCCGATTTGGTACCATCACTGTGTTTGCTAGCCATCCGATGTTTTATATCTCGATGAATCCGCCCAATAGTTTGGCTAGCCTTCCCATGGCTTGTCTCTTAGGTTCGAGAAACGCCAAGAGCCTGTTTGATCGGCTTGAACTTTTAGGATGTTTAGGCTGTGCTCGCCAAATGGCGGGATTCCCCGGCATGTCCAAAGGTGCCTGCAAAATGTCCCAACCTCGCAGAGAATTCTCGAGTGCAGAGTCTACATCGTGGTTTAATTGTGCCCGATGGAGGCCGCTTTTGTAGGGTCCGCTGGTGGACTTGAATTTGACTATTTCGGCCCGCTGCTTTAAAGAGACTTGGATCTTTTATCGAGTATCACATCGCCCCTGTTCACGTGGAGCGCACATAAATGGCCTCCTACCGCTAGGGCTTTTGATAGTGCCTCAAGGGCTAGTGCGGTTGTCTTATTTTCGGCGGAGTGCTATGTCCGTCACTAGCAAGAGTGATGATTCCGTTGGGCCCGGCATTTTGAGCTTCATGTACCCGTAATGGGGTATAGCTTGAAAAATTGTGAATGCCTTCGCCTCTAATAGAGCGTGGTATCCGCTCTGAACGAGGCCACTTGGAACGTGACCTCCTCGGACCTGTAATTATCCGGGCATTCAACACCACATCCAGCAGGTTTTCCTGGCAAAGACACTTCCCGACCGGGTATTATTCCTCTAAAGGTTGTGTTGCTTTTGCTCAATGCGGCTCCAGCCTATTTCCATTTTTCGAGGGTTTCTCATAAATGAGGTTCAATCCGCTGCCACCGCCCATGAGTATTTTGGTAAGGCGAAAGTCATCCCACTATTGGACCGAGGACCAATGCTGCCGTGCTCGGCTGTTCGAATTTAGGTTCATCACTAGCATTAAAGGTAATAGCCGTGGTTACCCATGGATTTATTGTTGCTACTTGGTAGACTTCGCAAGGCTAGGAGTGTTCGTTGATATTGTTTGATGCGAAAGTCTCAAGACTGTTAATACCTGCATCGGTATCCCGGGCTGGTGCTCGTGGATGTCAAGTTAGAAGCTCTTCGCCACTTTTGCCACCGCCGGAGTATCCAACATGCTCTCAAAGGCTATGAGTTGGTGTGGCGCCTCTGATTATGAATTTTACAGGTCCGCTTGAGCTATCCCTCCAAAGACGGTTCCATGCCCCGTAGGTTTTTTTTTTTTTGTTTTTGGTATTTAACCCAGGTGATTGGCGATAATGCACCCTTTTATTTCGGACTGGTTTGTATTCGTATGGATTGTCCCAAAATCTTACTTCGCTTTTCTAGGCGCTTTCCATCGCACAAGATTTGCATTATGGATGCCAAGTCAGCAAAGCGTACTTTCACGGTGACCTATGGCGTTGAGGATTCCTTGTCCATGCAATTATTGCAGAAGAATGAAATTGCGCTTTCCTCGCTGCAGTCCTTTATCATGTTCATAACCAGGAGAAATCGCCCAAAGAATGATGTACTATTTCTCGGCTCTGCCTAATTTTGGATAGATCGCCTATGTTCGGGTGGGTGGGTGGAATTAGATCCAAACCTCACCCAATCTGAGGTTCAAGGGCCAAGGAGTTTCCAAACTCGAAGCTTGGATTTGGATGTTGTCCAATGAATCTAGCTCGCTGTTTGATTCTAAGTTCAGGTCTTGAGGTCGCCCTCCCTCCGCTGGTATCCGCTTGAGGATCGGGAACCGAGATAGCTAGTCCTTAAGATAGATGAAGGGTCGCTGCATTGTTCCTCCACCACAAAGAACGTGATGGGTGACTCTCGAGAGTTAATCTCTCGATCGGGTTTAGCCCAATCTGATCAGAGATTCAGTAGCGACTCCTGTGGCGCGCGATGCGATCCAGAGCTCATTAAGGAAGAGAGTCTGCTGGATCTAACTACTCAAAGTTCCGAAGTTGACGGAAGATTGCTTCCGGCGACACGAGAAGTCATCGAGGCGCTGGCAATTTAACAGCGGGTCATAAGAAACCGCTTAGCCGGAGAGTTCGCCGATAGCCAAAGCCTTTAGCAAAAAGGTGCCTTTAAAGACGGATGAGGCATCCTACCGATGGCGACGGCACGAGGAACTCTCAATGAAAGCACCAATGTCGGTGTCAAACCGCGGATCTCGGTAGGGGGTCCTGAATCGGCGCGCCTAGGCGGATGGTAACAGGAGACAAGGGACACGATGTTTTACCCAGGTTCGGGCCCTCTCGATGGAGGTAAAACCCTACTCCCGCTTGATTAATATTGATGATATGGGTAGTACAAGAGTAGATCTACCACGAGATCGAGAGGCTAAACCCTAGAAGCTAGCCTATGGTATGATTGTTGTTCGCCCCACGGATTAAAACCTCCGTTTATATAGACACCGAGAGGGCTAGGGTTACACGAGTCGGTTACAATGGGAGGAGATCTACATATCCGTATCACCAAGCTTGCCTTCCACGCCAAGGAAAGTCCCGTCCGGACACGGGACGAAGTCTTCAATCTTATATCTTCATAGTCCAGGAGTCCGGCCAAAGGTTATAGTTCGGCTATCCGGACACCCCCTAATCCGGGACTCCCTCACCGGTTCCTATGACACCTACACCAATTAGTGAGGAAGCTAATGATGATGATCATGAAACTTCAGATCAAGTTATTACCGAACCTCGCAGGTCAAACAGAGTAAGATCTGCACTAGAGTGGTACGGTAATCCTGTTCTGGAGGTCATGTTACTTGACCATGAAGAATCTACGAACTATGAGGAAGCGATGATGAGCCCAGATTCTGCAAAATGGCTTGAGGCCATGAAATTTGAGATGGATCCATGTATGAGAAAAAAGTGTGGATTCTTGGTTGACTTCCTTCGATGATCGGCAAGCCATAGAAAATAAATGGATCTTCAAGAAGAAGGCTGACGCTTAACGGTAATGTTATCATTTTACAAAGCTCGACTTGTTGCGTAAAGGTTTTCGATAAGTTCAAGGGGTTGACTATCGAGGGAGTCCTCGACTAGGGGGTGTCCGGACAGTCTAACTATCATCTTGGCCGGACTCCTAGACTATGAAGATACAAGATTGAAGACTTCGCCCTTGTCCGGATAGGACTTTCCTTTGCGTGGAAGGCAAGCTTGGCGATACGGATATGTAGATTTCCTACCATTGTAACCGACTCAGGTAACCCTAACCCTATTCGGTGTCTATATAAACCGAAGGGTTTTAGTCCATAGGACTAACAACAATCATACCATAGGCTAGCTTCTAGGGTTTAGCCTCTCTGATCTCGTGGTAGATCTACTTTGTACTACCCATATCATCAATATTAATCAAGCAGAGTAGGGTATTACCTCCATCGAGAGGGCCCAACTCGGTAAAAACATCGCCCCTTGTCTCCCGCTACCATCCGCCTAGACGATAGTTCGACCCTTACCCGAGATCCGCCGGTTTTGATAATCGACATTGGTGCTTTCATTGAGAGTTCTTTGTGTCGCCACCTATAGGCCCGATGGCTCCTCAATCATCAGCAACGACGTAGTCCAGGTGAGACTTTTCCCTGACAGATCTTCGATTCGCGGTTTTGCATCATGGGCCAATTCGCTAGGCCATCCGGAGCGGATCGAAAAGCTACGCCCGCCATCGTGTCAGATTTGAAGCTTGAACTATACGGCCGATGTCCGCCGAGACTTGATCTTCGACGGATTCGAAAGCATGCCGAGCGCGGCAGACCGGGCTCGATGGTACGATCTAGCTCCGCCACCAATAGTGCCCCGAGGTCCGACTCTGCCCGGCCCGACCTTAATCCGGAGCCGGTTTCCACTGACGAGGACGGTTGGTTGACACCGCTCGGGGCTGAAATCTCTACGCGATTGAGCCAACACCATCCCTGCCCTTGCAAAGCTCAGGACTTCTGTGTGCCGGACTCTTCCTGGGATTCGACCTCCTGCCGGGCCGACATGGATCCGAATCAAGGTTATGGAGTTCACCCATGACATCCTTCAAAGACTCGCCTTTGGCGATATCCTCGAACTCATTAAAGTCTCTCTTTGTCAGGAGCCTGGCCGAATCACGATCGAAGGTTGGGATTCTGACGACGAAGAAATTCAACGCCCACCCACCACCCACTTTGTAGCCACTGCCGAAAGCTTAAATGACGCTCGATTTCGATTCAAGACATCGACGGTATGGACGACGATATAGGAGACAACCATGAACCAGCACCTATAGGATATCGGACAACCACCTCATCCCATGATGTATACATGGTGGATACACCTAAAGGAAGTGACGACGAGGAACAACGGGACACTATGAAGGATAAACCTCAAAGGTAGTCAAACGGCAACGTAAACGCCGCACTAAGTCCCGCCGACAAAGACCCAGCCAGAGAGTAGGGCGTAACCGTGGACGCATTTAACATGCTATCGAGCAACCGTCCAACAGACAACTTGATAAACAACCCGCCCCGGCGAAGATAATAAGTCCGGACGATCTCACGCCGAAAAATTGTTGGAGCAGAAGAACTCTCCACAAAGGCTCGCCGCCATCGCTGTAGAGCCCTGAAAAAGCAAGGTTTAAAGCTCAAAATAGTTTAAGACGACCAACGAGATGGAGTAAATTACTCAACATCGCGACAAATATGGCGCACTCCAAAGCGCAAACTATCGCCTAAATTTGATGAGGAGGCCAGAGCCCCCACCATCAAAAACAAAGAGGCCATTGTCGGATAGACAACCACATGACAAGCGAGCCGCGTGCAAGACACAAGCAAGCATGCGATCCGCATAAGGATTCACACTCAAAAGGATGGCCAAAATAGATCTATCTACGGCCAAGGAAACAAGTTCTGGCGAAAGCAATACAACACGCCAAATATCCAACATCACGGCACACCCAACATAGGGTGTCGCACCTCTATGTTTCATCGATGAGGTGCCGGATCATGAATTTCAGCCGGATTCAAGCCTGTAAACATAGAGGCATACGACGGAACGATGCACTCGAGTCTGGATTGAGGATTATATCCTCCACATACACATGGCTGAGGAGATGATCTCCACGCCATAAAATACCTACCCTCAAGCTCAAAGGGCCAGCCTGGACACTTAAAAGCCTCCCCGAAACACCATTGGTAGTTGGGAAGAGCTTGAGGATGCTTTTCGGCCAATTTCAGGAACCTATGTCCCACCTCCGACGCAGACGAGATCTAAGTCACATAGCCCAACAACCCCTAGAGTCGGCTCAAAATTTAGAACAGGTTCGCTACCAAAAGAACCAATATAGTCGATCGTCCTGGACGCCAAAGCCTTAGCAGCTTTTAAACACAACGTCTGAGACGAATGGCTCGCTGCATACACCTTGACCAGGAAAAGCCAAGAACAATGGCCGCACTAATGGTGCCTCATGACCCGCTATTACTGGAGAGGATAGCTGGCTAGCAAGATGCAGTACCAAACACCCAAGTACATCCAAGTCGTGATGGAATGGGAAACCGCGACGCAGCAAGGACCAGCGCCAATTAAGGGAACGGTCCAAAGAGCGCAGTAGTCAACGCCGGATTCAAAAGCTCACGCAGAATAATAAAAAACTGCCCTTAAGGACAATAGCGATGAGCTATCCAACTTAAACAAAATTTTGGACAAGATATGCTAAATCCACAAGATTCCCGAAGCCCGCAAACCATACCCACGTAGATTGTTGGTCTTCAAGCAGTCCCGCGCACTCAACGCCGAACACAAGGGGCTCGACACACCAAGTGAGGATGATGACGAGCACCACAAGCAGAGCCCCTAAGACAAAAGAATTTCCCACAAGAGGTCAAAACAAGAACTTGCTTCAAGTAACAAATGGAAAACAGAGCGCACCCATTGAATTACGCTACCAAGCACAATCTACCCCCAGCTGAGTCCCAACACCGGTTGTCAAAATCAATTACCTTCACCATCAGACTACTCCGAAGTATCCGGAACGCAGGATGGACTGCCTTGATATTAGATCCTCGTGAATCGACGGACTCTAATTTACACAAGTCCTAATGGACGGAGGTAGCGATCTAAACCTGCTATATCAGACACAACTGCAAAATAGGGATAGACCAACCAAAATTCGCCATAGCAACACCTCCTTCAAAGGGTAATGCCAGCCTATATGCCCATTGTAATGGCTCCTCACTGCTAGAACTTGTGTTTGGCTCATCCGACAACTTCCGCTAAAAGTTAACCTTCCACATCGCCCATTCAAAGTAGCTATCAAGCACCATCGGGCGTGAAGCCTTTCACGCTTAACGCAATACCGCATTATGCATCTCTTACACTTAAAATGCCCGTCCACGCGACATCATCTCATTAAAAGGGAGTATTATGTTACTCGAGCACGAAGAATGCGAGGCTGCCTCGATGCCCCACACCAATCCGCCCGCTAACCAAAGCACCTCGAATAGGTCATTCGAACCCCGACACGACTTAGACGAGTCCGGCGCCTACTAGCTTATACCCTCGCATAAGGCTGCACGATGTACAACAAGAGACAATAAAGCTCAATTTTATTCACTTTTCGAACTCGCATCGCTTATTTAGTATAAAGTACATTTTTCAAGACGATCCTTTTTTCTTTTTTCAAACTAAGTTCTTCTCTTTACAGATGAACGCCGCGTATATACCTCGGCCCAGATACGGCACAACGGAGACACAGCGCAGACGCAAAGTGGACCCGCTGTAAGGATTCTTTCTGATTAAGACCCCGCGTAAACCTTTTTCACTGCTCTCTGTTGTTACTCATCCCCAATCTCTTATTATAACCGAGGAGGAGGCTGACGCTTTGGCATCGCCAGGCTTAATTTTGCACGCACCGGACACCAAGGGCTTGTTACCAAGGGCATTGTTTGGCCCGCTTTATAAAAGACCGAATACCCTAGGGAGTGTTCGGGCCTCGAGTTAGGCCTTATATGCATCACCAGTTCAATCATGTCTTTGGTCAAATGTTGGGTTTGCCTCGCCCTCGTGTTTTGCTGCCTTACATTCCGTTCTATCGCTAACGCTGCACTGTGGAGAACTATCGCGACAGTGCCCTGTCGGACGGGCGTAGCACTCAAGAGAGAAAGCCGAAAATCGACCGTCACGATATAGCGAGAGACCGGTCAACCACTCGATGACTCACCGGAATGTTTAGAATTCCTCTGATTAACGAATGACTGCTGTCAGCACATACGCACCTCCCGACCTCGAGAGTGCGGTGATGTCTGGGGCTATATAGTAGCCCCACCTCAACCCCTATGGCTAATGAAAGTGATAAAGCACTATAGTCCGTTGCCTAGTTTGCTACGCTACCACCTCCTTTATAGGACCAAGACGTTGATTACGGTGAAAGCGCCGATTTCTTAGAACACCTCAAGACTATGTGCGTGGGGGGCTGAAGTCAAGACCGCCATCTTTCAAAGTTATATACATATATACATCAACGGCCAGACAGAGGTAGTTTACTACTTGAAGGCACAAGTATAAAAAGCTCTACATTAAATTGAAATGTTGTTTCATAAAATTATACATGTCATTCAAACATAACATCCTTCGAAAGCACCGCGCCTCTATTAAACGAGCGCCTAAGAACTTCCTCAAAATAAGCGCTTTTGACCGGTACTGCTATCGTCCGAATCTGGGATGCAATATCGGTGCCTTCATCTCAGCCCAAGATGCCTTGACACGGCAAGAGCCATCCGCGCTTCAATACACGCCGACCGCGCCATTGCGCCGACACGCTGTACCGCACTCAAGGAACTGCCTGCACTAAGCCAAAACAACTCTTCGGGCCGGGTCCGCCGCCACAAATGAGTCATGACATGCTTCATGGCAAGTCCGATAATCGATTCAGCTCGCCCATTCGCCAACCGATCGGGTCAACTAAGAGGACGCCCGACTATGGAATTATGACCAAAATAGCTTTTCCTTCGGCCTTTTCTAGCCTCGAAGTGCTCAATCGGTCTTAGCCGCCGCCGCTAAGTCCAGATAAGCATCCTCCAACTCCACAGCTTGTCCAATCGAGCATACTTCGATCCAGATATTTCTCCGCAGCGTAAACGGTTTTCCACCAGTATATCCCCGGCCCCGACCAAATTCTCCTTGGCAGCTCTCATAGCGAACGGCATCCTTGATTCGTGGTGGCCTTTATCGTCCTTCTTGTTCTTCGCTGACGTTTTTTTCAAGAACCTCGCGAGCGGTCGGGTAGTATTCTTCAGCTTTAGGCCAAATCATCATTTCTCTTTGTTTTGTGAGTGAGCAGCCCGCTGGCTTTTCAGCTCTTCGCCGCCTTTTAAAGCGCCAGACATTTCTGGCTTGCTTCTTTAGCTCGGGTTCAAGTTCCAGCCTAAAGCCAATGCAGCTGCACCGCCTCCATCAAAGCATACAAGTAGTAAGGCATGGGCATCAAGCCCTTACTGTGCCCGCCAAGAAGTCGCGATACCTTGTGACTCATTAAACCACATATGACCAAATACGATGTCCGTGATCCGCCAAGTTGCCGCTTAGTTCAAGAAATTCATCATCCGCTAGCTATCGGACGCCTACCACCTACATAGGAACGTACGACATGTTAGTATCGAGATTCTGATTCTCGCACACAGCCAGAAAAGATACCGAGTCTCGTGGGCTACTATCTATATTGCATGATTCTATATGCATAACTTTCAGAAGGTACATCATTTTTACAGACTCAAACCCCTCACAAGAACTTCAAGGCGGGTTTCATGCAATCCACTCTTAATGGATGCAA
>JAHIAM010020964.1:0-16438 GCA_021605205.1 Aegilops longissima | reverse complement strand
TGCCCCGTGCCGGATTGACCTTTTGACCGGGTTTGACCACCCTGTCATCGACATGCGGGCCCTCACTAACTACTCTAGTTAGGTTTTAAACTAACTTAACTAACCGGTTAGTGCTAATTAACCGATTAGTTTAGTTAGACACCACGCAGGGCCCCACATCGTCAGTTTGACCGGACGGCGCCAGTGACCTCGACGCCACATCGACGTCAGTCGACGCAGAATCTCCTTTTATGGATTTAATTTAATTCAGTAAAATTCGTAAAATGTCCTAAACTTCTAAAAATCATATAAATTCAACCGTAATCTGATGGAAATAATTTATATATGAAAATGATCAGAAAAATATGAAGAATCTGTTTATGCCATGATCATGCATGTTTGAACAAGTTAACATCACTGAATAGGATGAATCATGATTAGGTAAGTTATGAATAGATTTGGAGTTGGAATTCAACCATGTTTGAATTCCACCCAACTAACTTGGATTATTATTGCATTAGGTAAATTCAGTACTTAACATGATCATGCATCATATATGTGCATTGCATTGATTGTGTTCTTCTTTGTTGCTAATTGTCCTCCCTAGACTATGTACCGACGATGATTATTCGATGACACCGATGAAGAACTATATTATCTTCGGTGCCGCAAGCAAAACCCCTTGTTCATTTCCGACATAATCCCACTCTCTCGCTTCCTGCTCTATTTTATGCATTAGGACAACAACGACTCATGTGTTACTTGTCATGTAGCTGAACCCTTGATCCTTTGCATGACTGTCATTCCACAAGAATTAGATGAAACCCACTAGCATGAGTAGGAATTGTTTGAGCCCATGTTGTGCCTACTCATTTATGCTTGTTTGTCATGCCTGCTATGCTTAGAGTTGAGTCGGGTCTGATTCATCGAATGAATTGGAATTGTTATGAACATGTCCTATTGTGTGTGAGCTAATGTGTGAACACGATTTGGTAAAGGTAGTGAGAGGCCATGTAGGAGTACATGGTGGGTTGTCTCATTGCAGCCGCCCTCGAACTGAGTTCTTTGTTTGTGATCCATGATACAGCTATTACCACGCATTGGGCCAAACCAATGGACTCCTCTTCTCTTGACCACCCTTGTCCTCATCCGGAGTTGCAAGTAGTTTCGTGTTTGTAGCATGTCAGTGACGCAACGCTGACCTTAGGGGTGGGTTGGCGGTAGGCACTGGGTCGTGTACCGAAAGCCTGCTTGGTATCTCGAACCCGCACACATCGCTCGGGCTGTATGGGAAACTCGCCGACTCCGGATGGAACCCGAATAGGCGATAAACCCGACTAGGGACTTGAGTGTTTAGGTAGGCCGTACGACACCCACGCTGGGCTTCCGCTGAAGGTTGCCGAGTACATGTCGGTAAACGACGTAAGTGGTGAGAGCGCAGTGAAGAAGTACACCGCAGGGTTTAATATGATCTATTCGAATAGCCGTGTCCGCGAGAAGGACTTCGGTTGCCTATATCAGTTCATAGACAAGTGAAAGTGGATACTCTAAAATGCGCAAGATAAGCGTGAGTGCTATGGATGCGTCTCAGGGAGACGGAGCGGTCCATAGTGGTGTATTGCCATGGTGAATATGTGGACTCGTAGCGCCACCTCAAAAGAGTTACTTAAATGAGTTCAGATAGCCACCAGTCAAAGTGGCTTTTGCTGCACCAAACTCCACCACCCCTTTTGATAATGATGCATATGTAGTTAGATCTGATGTAAGTCTTGTCTTAGTACAATTGTACTCACGCTTGCTTATTCTATGTTTTTGCGAGAGACGCTGGCCTCGCTTAGTAGTTCCACGGGACTTCGACGCTTAGCTTGTTACCTCAGCCACGATCTTGTGCCTCGCAGATCTCGGTAGATAGTCAGCTTTCGCCTCTTTCATTTATAGTTGTCTCATCGTATATGTTTAGCTTCCGCTGTGCCTTGACTTGTATGTTTTGAGTGTTGGGTCATGAGACCCATGTTTGTAATATCTCGCCCTCGAGCCTAATGAATAATATTTTGAGTCGAGAGTTATGTTGTGATGCCATGTTGTATCTACGATATTGAGTATAATGTGTATGTTTGAAATGCTTGTATGTGGGATCCGGCAAACTAGTTGTTTATCCTTGGCAGCCTCTCATGGGGAAATGTAGTCTCGTGCCTCCGAGCGATAGTAGTCCGCTACAGCCCGTTCACCGGAGTCCCGCTAGCCCAAAGACTACCGCTGGACACTTGATCGGCGGGCATGTGTTTCACTGCCTTATGTCCGTCCTTCGGGAAATGTCACGGTGATACTTGAGTCCCGCTTAGCTGCTACAGCCCGGATACCGAGTCCTCATAGCCCAAAGGTTACAGCCCAAGTTCATACGTTGATGACCGACATGTCAAGTGTTTCATGTATGCCTCGTCCCCATAGGTTAGTGCCTTTGTTCACGATCAGCCATGTCGCCCGGTTCTTTCGTCATATGGATGCTAGCGACATCTATCATATCGGAGCCAAAAGACTTAAACGGTCCGCCATGCGGTGGCAAGGCTAACTGTGGGAATACCGTATGAGGGCCGCAAAGATATGATGTGTTACATGCTAGATCGGTGACTTAGGATCGGGTCCCGATAGCGCTGGTATCGAGCCGATCAGTCAGAGGGATTACCAAGCCAAACTGGTCGGGTTGTGTCTAGAAATGCTTTAGTTATATAAGGGAATTGATTGTGGAAGGAACGTAAGGCTCTTTTTACCTTATACCTCATGGCCTTCTCGATCCGAGTCATCCTCTTCTTCTACGGGTTTAAGAACTAGGCTTCATCTATCTATTAGGATGACGTGTTACTAATCCATAGACTTGTAAGATTGTTGGTTTAAATCCCTGCCAGTTCCTACTATTTCCGTAGATGATAGTCGCTGACTCTAATCTTGTTATGATGTTGTTGAGTGGTTATGCCACCATTTTCTCGCAGGATGTCTCAAATCATTTTGAGCATTTATACAGCATGCTGTCCGAGTCATCCTGTGTCTCTAAATAGTCTGATGCATTTGCAAATCCTTCTTCTCGTTTCGATGTCCTTTTGGGCCAGGTTACACACTAATCAGCCAATGAGGTACCCATCCCGACATATATGTTGGAACTACTATTATGACCCTAGGTGTTTAGGAGTCACCTAGCAATTTAGCAATGCTTTTGTATCCCAAGTGTGATGATTCGCCATCATTTTAAAGCATCCTGTGATGCCATTTAGTAGCAAGTATTCTACTCTCTGGTTATCGAACCGAGATTCATCCTACTTCATGTTGTTAGTATTTGCTAGTGCCTTTAGGATATTAGTAACCTTTGCGATAGTCCTCAAGGTCCGTGGTATTTCCTTCTTCCAAATACCATGAACTAATTATGAAGAAGTTCTTTGAGCCAAAGATCACAATAAGAGTGCTCTTGAGGAGTTCTCCTTCATAATTGTGAACTGCCAATTCTACCTTCTCGCATGGGTTATCCTAAGAAATGTTGAGTTTGGCTCGACATACTATTCAGGCATCCACAACTCGTAAAATTATATGTTCCTTTGAGTTGTTCTCTTAGATGCCTTCTCGACCTTCATCTATCAATTGATAGCCAAGGGCATGTGTGCATTGTGTTCATCGATGCATTTTATCCTTGTGGTCCGCTGCCATTCTATTCCGGAATGACTAGGAGAAACAAACTCCAGACCTCTCATCCATTTCTAGGATTGGGTCAAAGTAGTTGCATCCCGCAGATCAAGACGCCAATTCAGCTTTTGTTCTGCTCTACCTTGAGTGTTACCATCTTTATGTCAAGAATGTCATGGAAATTGCACCTCCTCTTATGCATTCTTGATGCGTTGATACTTCTCACCATCATCATTCATTCCTCGTCCCGTGTTATCAGAACCGAATGCCGACAAGTGAGTTGTGATGTGAAATCAATACTCCAGCAACTCATTGCTTGGTAGTGAATGGATAATATTCTCATTCTTAGCGTGTTGGTTATTAAATCATCATCCTAAGATTGATCGCGCTACCTAGTCCTTAGTTCTCGTGCACTCTTCGATCTATGAGTTAGGATCCCGTCAAGTCCTCACCATTTGATAATATCGTCTGCCTCCAAAAGCAAGATTGCTCTCGAGCTTAGTAGCATACCGTGGTTCGTGACTTTCCGAATATCTTCTTGGAAGTGTTACCGGGTTGTTCCCGACTGTTATGGAGCTCGTGGATCGTTGGTTCTGGACCACCCTTTCCAAGAATCTGTGTTGGTTATCCCCAGCTAGTTGGTTAAGTTGTTTAGACAACAACTTGAGAGTTGGAAGATAAAAGCTCGTCTAACCTAGATCGATCCAAAGGGATATTCTGTGTAGTGTGTTGAAGAAAGATGATATCTTCATCGATTGGTCCCCGGATCGCTGTTGGACCTATTGTCCTACCACTTCTTTGACTTGAGTATGGGCCATTGTCGTCAAATCAGAACCAACGATATTCGTAATGTTGTCTTTACTCGGGTTGATCCTTCCAGCATACACCATTACCTCTTTTGGTCTGACCAATACTATCACGGTTCACATGATGGTGGAAGTCCAAAGATATGGAAATTCAAGGAGTTGCATTGAGCCCATCAAGAGCATTTTGTCTCCCCATGAGTCATGTTGAGCATCAACCTAGTATTGGAAACTTGTGTAAGCATTTCTTCGTGTTTCGCCTTATGAAGCATATGTTTGATGAGTAGTGATTTCTAATTCATGTGCATCTGATGTAAGTTGCCGCCATGAATTTGAGAAAGGTTTGTTTTGTTTCTTTGAATCGCCCCGTCGGGCCATGCATCGCAAGTAGTATCCTATGGTCTGATAGACTGATCATCTTCATCCCATATGGATTCCATAGCACACCAAGCCACTAACTGATTTGTACAAGGAGAAGAAGTTTCTTCAAGAGCTAATCATATGACTTATGTTAGACTTCGATATCCTCGCTGATGGTTCCCAACCTGAACTCCTCAGAGTGTTTTACTATAAGATTATTGTAGGTCATGCTTGTCTAGGACAGCATGTCCACGGTTTGTAGCGTAACCAGCTCTGTCTTGAGCTTGCTATCGTAGTTCATACCCGAATCTCGCAGAACGCCATCTCGCCAAATTGTGTTGCAACCCTTCCTTTCCGCATATGCCGAGTCTGAAATATCCTAACACCAACCAGATCTGAATCTCGGCAGATATGATGGTTGGAACATTCCAACAATTGCATTTTGCTCCCAGCTTGTACCGGCCTTGTGCTATTTCGCTATAGACTGTTTTCTTAGCAACTCTTGTCCAGAGTTATCTTCAAAAGTGGACTTACCATAGGCCCCCCACCTTCCTTCGATGATAAGCAAATCATCCATTGGCAGGTTTCAACAAGGTAGTCCACATCATCCATTCTAGTCCGGTGTATTCCTTTGCACCGTCAAACGATCGCAGAATTGCCTTAGGCTGGTATAAAGAGTTCCAATGATCTATGGATCAGCAATTTTTTTGCCACTTAAGGGAATAGTTCTTGCGCCACCTTTCTCGAGGTGTCCTGCTATTTTGATCATGGTAAATCTTTTTCGCCACCTTGACACCATCCACCATCTTCCTAAAGCGTGGAATTGTTGCCACTAATCAAACCTCGTTGTTCCCCATCCTCTCGATGCATTTTATGTCTCAACTCAAGATGTGTCACCGCCTCAGTCCGGTGAGTCGATCATAATTGCTTGATCTTCGTGAAGATCGAATCATGTAGGGTTTCCTTCTTCTGCATGTCGTGTCGTGAAGATCTCAAGACGCCAGACCACGAAGATGGAGGAACCAACATCTTCGAGAAGGCAATTGACATGCGAAATTGTAATAGTTTGTGACCTCCCTTCCTCTAATTATCACGCCTTGAATCTCGGGCGAGATTCTTGTTTAGTGGGGGTGAGTTGTCAGCCTTAGAATTGCTTGACATTAGTTGCATTAGGGCATCATGTCATCATGTTAATTTATGAAATTGAAATGGGATTTGTGAAACCCTGTAATCACTTTTGAAATGACTTAAATAAAATCGCCTCCAAAGGTCCAAGAAAATGCTCAGGGTTCTCCTCAAAATATTGGGCGAGTTAACAAACTAACCAATATTTTAGGATCTCATAAGCATTTATTTTGGGCATTTGGAATTAATGATAAATATTTGCCTTGGATATATTACTATATATATAAAATATTGTCCAAAGTTGTGCTCTTTTGTTGGGGAGCTCGAATATTATAGTTAGCCTCGCAAAATCGGCATGATTAAATAAATTGATTTAGTATTTTATCTCGATCAAACAAACAGTAACAAAATAGAAAACAGAACTAAAATAAAAAAGAGAGAGAGTGCTGCACCAGCCTCACCCAAGCAGCCCACCCACTGGCGCCTAACCGCCCAGCCTCTTCCCCTGCTGGCTTGCCCGGCTATTCAATTTCACCAACACTTCTACCATCGCCTTCCTTCGTCAGAAGGCGAGGCGAGGCGGGCATGAAGGCCATGATGTTGCTGCTTACTTTCGCTATACCAAGGGGCCCCGACCTCCTCGCGACACTGAACAGCACGCGAACTTTGCCCTCTCACTCTCCCTCGAACGCCTCCCTCTCCTCGCTTCCCCTCCTTCGCCTGACCGAGCTGGAGTTTGCCGCACATCAAGACGCAGTAGCACCGCCACAGCTCCCTCGCTTCGGCCCAAGCAGGCCTTAGCCCCCTCTCCTCCCTCCTCACTAAGCCCCCGACGCCGAGCACCCCGAGGCGCCGCCCCACCATTTCTCTCGACTCCGCCTGGTCACGAATTCACTGCCCGGTGCCCACCCAGCTCACCACGGCCTCTCGCAACCACGGTGAGCTCCCAGTCGATCCCTCTTCTCCACCCATTCTTCCCTCTAACTACCACTTCGCGTGACCAAATCCACAATACATCAAGACGTCACGGTAATGCTAAATGCCACGATGGCTCGATTCCGAGGACGCCATCGCTTTCACTGCACTCAGAGGAGCTCAGAGCACCCATTCCTTCCGCCTCACTGCCTCTAGCGCCAACCTCCCGACTTACCCGAGTCTCCGTCATGATAGCAGCACGCAAGGTCTCTACCGGCCCGCCCCTAGTCTAACTACCCACTAAGAACTTGGCCAACCCTCAGCCTCAGAGGTCCTCGCTTTTGGGTACGGAATATGATCTCGTGACTTGTTCGGCTGCTGTCGACGTCGTTGGCGCTTAAGCATGATGACCTTTGACCGGGTTTGACCACCCGTATCATCGATATGCGGGTCTCCACCACTAACTACTCTAGTTAGGTTTTAAACTAACCTAACTAACCGGTTAGTGCTAATAACCAGCATTAGTTTAGTTAGACATCGACGTAGGCCCCACACAACAGTTTGACCTGGATTACCACCTTTGACTGGCCGACGTCACATCGACGCCAGTCGACGCAGAATCTCCTTTATGGATTTAATTTAATTCAGTAAAATCGTAAAATGTCCTAAACTTCAAAAATCATATAAATTCAACCAGAATTGATGGAAATAATTTATAATGAAAAATGATCAGAAAATATGAAGAATTGTTTATGCCATGATCATGCATGTTTGAACAAGTTAACATCACTGAATAGGATGAATCATGATTAGGTAAGTTATGAATAGTATTTGGAGTTGGAATCAAACCATGTTTGAATTCCACCCAACTAACTTGGATTATTATTGCATTAGGTAAATTCAGTACTTTAATATGATCGCATCATATATGTGCATTGTATTGATTGTGTTCTTCTTGTTTGCCGGGTAATTGTCCCTCCCTAGACGAAGTACCGATTTATGATTATTCGATGACAACGATGAAGAACTATATTATCTTCAAGTGCTGTGCAAGCAAAACCCCTTGTTCATTTCTCTGACATAATCCCACCTCTCGCTTCCTGCTCTATTTTACCATTAGGACAACAACGACTCATGTGTTACTTCAATATGTAGCTGAACCCCTGATCCTTTGCATGACTGTCATTCCACAAGAATTCAGATGAAACCCACTAGCATGAGTAGGAATTGCTGAGCCCATTGTGCTTCTACTCATTTATGCTTGTTTGTCATGCGTCATGCACGCTAGAGTTGAGTCGGTTCCATTCATCGGAATGAATTGAATTGTTATGAACATGTCCTATTGTGTGTGAGCTATGTGAACACGATTTGGTAAAGGTGAAGCGGTGAGAGGTCATGTAGAGTACATGCAGGGTTGTCTCATTGCAGCCACCCCCTCAGAAGTTCTGTGTTCTGATCCAGACCACGACACAGCTACTACTACGATTGGGCCCGAACCAATGGATCCTCTCGGCTTCTTGACCACCCTTGTCCTCATCCGGAGTTGCAAGTAGTTTCGTGTTTGTAGTATGTCAGCCATTTTAACGCTGACCTTGGTGGGTTGTGGCGAGGCACTGTGGGTTCGTGTACCGAGTGCCTGCTTGGTATCTTGAACCCGCACACATCGCTCGGGCTGTAAAACCCGGCCTCCCTCATGATGGAACCCGAATAGCGATAAACCCGACTAGGGACTTGAGTGTTTAGGTAGGCGTGGCCGACACCCACGCCGGCTTCTCAAGGTTGTTGAGTACATGTCGGTAAACGAAGTGGTGGTGAGAGCGTGTGAAGAAGTACACCCCTGCAGGTTTAATATGATCTATCTCAATAGCCGGTCGCATGAGAAGGACTTCTGGCTGTTTACATCGCTCATAGACAAGTGAAAGTGGATACTCTAAAATGCGCAAGATAAGCGTGAGGCGGATGGCGCTTCTCGTGAGAGAGGAGCGGGTCCATAGTGTATTGCCATGGTGAATATGTGGACTCGGTAGCCACCTCAAAAGAGTTACTTGCAATGTAGTTCAGATAGCCACCGAAGTCAAAGTTGCTTGCTAAACAAACTCCACCACCCCCCTTTTGATAATGATGCATATGTAGTTAGATCTGACAAGTCTTGGTCGAGTACAATTGTACTCACGCTTGCCTATTCTATGTTTTTTGCAGAGAGACGCCATCTCGCTTAGTAGTTCCACGGACTTCGACGCTTAGCTTGTTACCTCAGCTACGATCTTGTGCCCCTAGCAGATCTCGGTAGATAGTCGCTTCAGCTTTTCATTTATAGTTGTCCAGACTCGCACATGTTTAGCCCTTGTGCCTTGACTTGTATAAGCTTTGAGTGGGTCATGAGACCCATGTTTGTAATATCTCGCCCCTGAGCCTAATGAATAATATTTTGAGTCGAGAGATATGTTGTGATGCCATGTTGTATCTATTGATATTGAGCATAATGTGTGTATGTTTGAAATGCTTGGTATGTGGGATCCCACAAACTAGTTGTTTATCCTTGGCAGCCTCATATAGAAATGTAGTCCGCGGCCTCTCGAAAGGATAGTAGTCCGCTATGCCCCGCTTCACCGGAGTCTCAAGTACCAAAGACTATCGCTGACACTTGATCGGGTCGGCATGTGTTTCACTGCTCCTATGTGTCCGGTTCCTTCGGGAAATGTCACGCGGTGATACTTTGAGTCTCCGCCATCGCCATACCGATACCGGAGTCCTCGCCTGCATATGCCCTAAGTTCATACGCTGATGACCGGATATGCTCAAGTGTTTCATGTATGCCTCGCCCTACAGGTTAGTGCTCGCTTGGGTTCACGACTAGCCATGTCGGCCCGGTTCTTCGCCATATGGATGCTAGTGACACTATCATATACGCGTGAGCCAAAAGACGCAAACGGTCCGGCCATGTATATGACACCTTGGGAATACCTGCGTGAGGCCGCAGTGATATATGATGTTACATGCAGATCGGTGTGACCTAGGATCGGGTCCCGCTAACTGGCTACTCGATTAGGTCACTGCCGTGTGTTTGGATATATGGACATGAGAGACTTGTACCTCATGGGAGAGTCTCATGACTTTATGGAGTGGCGTGAGGTTGAGGCATCACCTCCTCGTGGGCCTCTGCCCATCGCTTGTTGGTCCACGGCCACATCCGAGTCCTTATGGTCCATGTGCCCCACAGATTGTCTGCTTCCTGGACGATCATGTTCCACTTCTGGTCTGTGGTGACTTCTATGAGGACTACTATGGAGCTGCCTGAGATAGTAGTAGTATTCCTAGTATGGTAATGGTTGTGTTTCCACCCCCATGTGACTTGAGGAATACTTAGTGTGTATCGCTCCTAAGTGTAGAAAAATAATGTATAGGAGTTGAATGCTTCCGATGAGATGTAACGCCTTTCTTATAGTTGTACATTCACGCTTGTACTAAACTATGAATGGTGTGTATGACCGGCGGTATATATATATATGGCAGTTTTATATTACCAGTCTACGCTTAATGAACATCTTTGCATTCCATGCTGTCCATTACCTGCACTTCCTTGTTAAATTCTGCCATCTGGTTTAAACCTTTGCTTTGTCTCCCGTGATGGTCAACACGCCGAATACTCCCGCTGCTCCAGAGCGTGGAGAAGCCAGCAGCAGTAAATGTGAATCTGCCGCACCGCCATCTTTGGCCGAGTGATGCCGGAAGCGTAATAATTGTTAAAACAAACCGCTTATTGGAGCGGATTGAACAAAACACAGCACGCCAGCCAAGAAACGATGGGGTTTCACTTAATGATTTCGCAAGCTATATCTCCAAAGTTCAAATGTTCCGCCGAGCCCTCGACGCAGTATGATTGGCCCAAAGATCCACCACAAGCTGCTGCTCGCTAACGTACGAGGGTCGACAAGGTTACCTTTGCCGCTATCATCCGGAAGGCCCTGCCACCGTGGAAAAACTATGAGGCTATGCGTCCGCGACAAGTTACAACTTGGGATGAATTAGCCGCTCATGAGCACCATATTCCAGAAGGTCTTATGGACCGCAAACATGAGGAATTTTGGCAAATCACCCAAGGCAAATGACAAAGGATGCCTACAGCCGTGAATTTGGGAGGTTAGCACTATGCTCCCAAGAAGTTTCTACTATGCTAAGAAGCAAGAGGTCCAAGGGACTTAGCCCTCGAAGCTACGCCGAGATCTCCGCTTGCATGAGTGTACCTCTTCCCGGTTAGTCAATAAGGCTACGCCACCAGACCGCGACTGATTTCGAGACTTCACGCAGCACATCCGTGATATCGATCGCCATCCGCTCGATCCTGTGGCTACCGTTTGGGTTCCAACACTGCTCTACCACCTGTACACCCCGAGGCTATCCTTCGAGGCCTCGCCCAATCAGCCGATTTTCCACCCAAGGCTTATGGAGGTCCAACCCTAAACACCCGGGCTCATCTCCAGCCCACGAGATGCTCCTCACCATTTGTGCCCGAAGTGCAAAGCACTTTGCTCCGCCTACTGGCTCGCCAGGCTAGACGCCATGAAGTTGACCATCGACCACCGATCAGGCCCTGCTGACTGTCTCGAGTCAATGACAGGACTTCGTTAACTAATTAGGATTAGTTCTAATTAGTTAATTAGTTTAAACTAACTCGACATGCGGGTCCCACTCGGTCGCTTGACTGACGACCTGCTGACCTCGACGCATCTGACTCATGTCGACAAGATTAATTCAAATTCGATTTATTTTATATAGTAAATTCCGAATATAATTCAAATTTCAAATGCTTATAACTTTTATTCTATAACTCCAAATGCAAAGATTTATATATGAAAATTATCAGAAAATACACTCTATCCATTGGTACAGGTTTCATGCATGTTAAAACAAGTTAACTATGCTGAATAACCAGAATAAGATATTGCACCATTAGGACTAATTCAATGAGCTATCATTTGATCCTTGATTCAAATGAGTTCATCCCCGATCTTCAACTTGCATTAGGCCAACACACATCCATATTGCCATGTCATAGCATGCATCATATTGTTGCATATTGTCTTGTGTGTTTATTTCGTGTGCTTTCATGATAGGTTCTCGCCCTCAAGATAACCTCGACTACCCATCTCAAGGGCGTTCTCACCCCGCCCATCAGCAAGCAATTCATTGATCATTCCGATCAAACCCATGTTCTCGCTTCTCGCTTCACATCGCATTAAGACAACGCGATCCAACTGTGTGTGCGGTAGTTGAACCCACTTCCTTTGCATGACCGGTCATTGCCACAAGAATTAGATGAAACCCACTAGTATGTGTAGGAGTTGATTGAGCCATGTTTGTGATTCCTACCATGCTATGCTTGCTATGCTTAGAGTTGTGTCGTCGCTCATCGGGATGATGAACCGGAGTGAAAGGTTGTGTTGGTTCGAGAGTGAAAGTGTTGAACACGATTTGGTAAAGGTATCGATGAGAGGCCATGTAGGAGTACATGGTGGGTTGTTTCAAGTCAACTTAAGAACTGAGATCTGTGTTTGTGATCCATGAACTAGCTACTACCACGCATTGGGCCCAAACCAATGGACCTTCTTCTTAACCACCCTGCTCATAGTCCGGAGTTGCAAGTAGTTTCGTGTTTGTAGCATGTCGGCCGACGCAACCTGACCTTAGGGGTGGGTTGTGTGCGTAGGCACTGGGTCTGTACCGAAAGCCTGCTTAGTATCTCGGAACCCGCACACATCGCTCGGGCTGTAGGGAAACCTCGGCCGACTCTCATGATGGAACCCTAATAGGCGATAAACCCGACTAGGGACTTGAGTGTTTAGGTAGGTGTGGCCGACACCCACGCTGGGCTTCCGCTGAAGGTTGTTAGTACATGTCGGTAAACGACGATAAGTGGTGAGAGCGTAGAAGAAGTATACCCTCAGGTTAAATATGATCTATTCAATAGCCGTGTCCACGAGAAGGACTTCGGGTTACCTATATCACCATAGACAAGTAAATGGATACTACTAAAAGCCTCAAGATAGTAGTGAGTATCGGATGGTCCTCTGGGATGACGAGAGAGGATCCACTGGAGTATTGTGATGGTGATTAGTGGACCTGCAGCGACAAAATGCTTTACAAAGTGTGTCACGAGATAGCTTAGCCAAGAGTCAAAGCTGGCTTGCTGCTAAATAACTCCACTTCCTTCCTTGAGAATGTGCATGTATGATAGGATTCTGTAAGACTTGCTGAGTACTTTTGTACTCATGTTTGCTTAATCAATATTTTTCAGAGGACTATACTACCCTCCTCACGGATTCTATGTAGATGTTGACTTCGATAGTAAGCTAGCCACCCGTGTGGCATCTAAGACTTGTGAAGGGCCATTGTAGATAGAAAGGCTCCAATGCTTTCTTTCTTTCTAGAGTCCTGACTGCATATAATTTGCTTCCGCATGTGCTTGTATGATTGTATGACTTGAGTGTTGGGTCATGTGACCCCACCGTATGACTATAGATGTATGGCTCCTGAGCCACTTAAATAAAGTACTTGAGTTGTAGAGTTTTGTTGTGATGCCTTGTTGTATTTGCTCATATCGGCATATATGGTATGATTGAAATGTTTGGTATGAGTGGGATCCGACAAACTAGTTGTTTATCCTTGGCCTCTCATATGGGGAAATGTAGTCTCGCTTCCGAGCGATAGTAGTCACAGCCTGCTCACCGGAGTCTCGCTAGCCCAAGACTACCGCTTGGACACTTGATCTGCCGGCATGTGATTCATTTCGCCTTATGTCCGTTCTTCGGGAAATGTCACGGTGATACTTGAGTCCTCGCTTATTCGCTACAGCCCGATACGGAGTCCCGTTAGCCCAAAGGTTACAGCCCGAGTTCATACGTTGATGACCGACATGCTCAAGTGTTTCATATGCTCGTCCCATAGGTTAGTGCCGCTTGTTCACGACTAGCCATGTCGGCCCGGTTCTTGTCATGTGGATGCTAGCTTACACTATCATATACGTGAGCCAAAAGACTAAACGTCCCGGCCATGGTAAGGACAATTGGTGGGAATACTGCATGGAGGCAAAGTGATATGAGGTGTTACCAGCTAGGTCGATGTGACTTGGAATCGGGTCCCCATGCTTGGCATCGAGAGTGGCTGCCTCGTAGGTTCGCTAAGCCAAACGGTCGGGTTGAGTCTAGGAATGCTTTAGTTATATGTAGGGGAATTGATTGTGAGGGAACGTAAGGCTTTTACTTTTTACCTTATGCCCTCCGATCCGAGTCATCCTCTCATTCGACGGGTATAGGACTAGGCTCTCTCTCTATCAGTTCACGTGTTACTAATCCGTAGTAACTTATAGGATTGTTGGTTACATCCTCGCCAGTGCTACAAGTTTTAGTATGCTATCATTTGAACCGTAACCTTGATATGATGTTGTTGAGTGGTTTTGCAAATCTGATTTTGAATGTCTCAAATCTGATTTTGAGCATTTATTATGTTATCGCCCGATTTTCCTCGAAATTTAATGCCTTTGCATTATGGCTGTGCTTTCAGATGGCCAATCTGCCTCGTAACCAAGTGGTTCGCCCGACTCTGCATTGATGTGCGTCACACGGCCATGTTGGTTAGGGTGATGATTGAGGCTGGTTATCGATGGTATCCTATACCGCCGAGGAGCAATTTAGGATTTCAATCAAAGCCAATATCTATGCACGGTCCGGATTTACCCATCTTACCCCGGAGCTATCGAGCCACTTCACTGTTCTTATGGGCTCGAATCACTATTGGAATGTCTCGCAAGATGCAGCCTATTCCATGATGACTATTATTCGAGCGTAATCGCTTTGGCTGAGCAACACCGAGCGCTTATACAAAGATCCTTCCCGGGCGCATGGCTACCTTCAGGTTTGTACAGCGATGCATCCCATGAGGACTCACCTCCATACCACTACCGAAGTTGGAGGACAAGGACCGTGAGAACCGCCTTATGTGATGTGCGCTTTAATGCCCTGCTCACCACTGGCTACTCGACTAGGTTTGCACCGCTGCAAGCTGATATATGGACATGAGAGACTTGTACCAAGGAGAGTTCTGGACTTTATGGAGTGGCTTGAGGTTGGAGGCATCACTCCTCCGGGCCCCGCTCGCCACTGCTTGTTGGTCCACGGCCACATCCGAGTCCATGGTCCATGTGCCCCACAGATTGTCTGCTTCCTGACCATCATGTTCCACTTCTGTGTCTGGGTGGTGACTTTATGAGGACTACTATGGAGCTGCCCGAGATAGTAGTAGCATTCCTAGTATGGTAATGGTTGTGTTTCCACCGCCTCCATGGACTCGAGGAATATCAGTGTGTATCGCTCCTAAGTGTAGAAAATAATGTATAGGAGTTGGAATGCCCCGAGATGTAACGCCTTTCCTTATAGTTGTACTCGTCAGTTTGTACTAAACTATGAATGGTGTGTATGACCGATGGTATATATATATATGGCAGTTTTATATTACCATGTCATACTGGATGAACATCTTGCATTCCATGCTGTCCATTACCTTCCGCACTTCCTTGTTAAATTTGCCATCCTGTTTAAACTTTGCTTTGTCTCCTGTGATGGTCAACACGCGAATACCTCGCTGCTCCGCAGCAGTGAGAAGCCGCAGCGAAATGTGAATCGCCGCAACCGCCATCTTTGCCGAGGTGATGCCGGAAGCGAACGCATTGTTTAAACCAACCGCTTATTGGAGCGGATTGAACAAAACACAAGACGCCAGCCAAGAAACGGGGTTTCACTTAATGATTTCGCAAGCTATATCCTCCAAAGTTCAAATGTTCGCCGAGCCTCGACGCAGATGATTGGTCCAAAGATCCACCACAAGCTGCTGCTCCGCTAACGGCTGAGGCCGATAAGGTTACCTTTGCCGCTATCATCCGGAAGGCCCCGCCACTCCGTGGGAAAACTATGAGGCTATGCGTCCGCTGGACAAGTTACAACTTGGGATGAACCCGCTTCCGCGAAAGCACCATATTCGAAGGTCTTATGGACCGCAAACGTGAGGAATTTTGCGCCACCCAAGGCGTGCCGACAAAGGATGCCATACCGTGAATTTGGGAGGTTAGCACGTTATGCTCCCAAGAAGTTTCTACCGATGCTAAGAAGCAAAGTAGGTTCCGTAAGGGACTTAGCCCGAAGCTACGCCGAGATCTCCGCTTGCATGAGTGTACCTCTTTCCCGGTTAGTCAATAAGGCTAGTGCCGAGATCAAGACTGATTTCGAGACTTCACGCAGCACATCCGTGATATCGATCGCCATCCGCTCGATCCCGTAAGCGCTGGTTTGGGTTCCAACATCGCTCTACCACCTGTGTACACCCCGAGGCCATCCTTCGAGGTGCCTCACCTCAATCAGCCGATTTTCCACCCAAGGCTTATGGAGGTCCAACTGCTAGTGCTGCTCCACGGCCAAATGTGATCACTTGCTTCAAGTGTGGAGAGACGGGCCACTATATTCGAGAGTGTCCTCAACAACCCCAATCAAGTCGAAAGTCTGCTGCGGCAAGCCAGCAGGAAAGGTGCCTATATGTAA
>JAHIAM010020962.1:0-19698 GCA_021605205.1 Aegilops longissima | reverse complement strand
TATGCTAGTCGCTTAGCTGCTCCACTTTACTACTTTGTCCTTCCTATAAGCTTAAATAGTCTTGATCTGGTGTGAGATTGTGAGTCCCCTTGACCAGATACTTCCAAAACAGGCAGGTGCCACGATGCCGCAGTGACGAACCGAGCTCAAGGGAGTTCGAGGAACGGGTCATTATGTTTTTTCCGGATGATCGTAGTGGTGCTCAGCTTGGGACGATCGGGATCCGTAGCATTTGGGGTATCTTTTGTATTTTGGAGTCGGACCTTGAGGTACTCAATGATGGATGTTTATTTATGTACGTGTGAAGTGGCATGTAAGCCAACTATGTATCTTTTTCCTTATGTATTACATGGGTTGTGTGAAGATTACCCACCATCATTGCTTTCAATGCGTTATGTCTAAGTCGCCTCACACGGGAGATATAGCCGATCCGGGGTATGTTGGTAATCGAGCCTTCCACTTAGAGCCCCCTACTTGATTGTTTGTCGGCATTGTTGAGTCTAGAATGGAAAATGTTTTGAGTCTTAGGATTATATATATGAGAGTAGGATCTTTTACCCATTTTCCCTTTCCGTGGAGGTCTCCGACGAGAGTTTTGACTTCTCTCCTCAAATTTCACTAATTTTTTTAGGATCACGGGTATCTTGGGATCGCCATGGTTTTGTGACGAGAACATTGTTCTTGGTGCCTCCCGGCATTTAGGGTTGTGGGTGTCCCGGAGTTGAGCTCCAGGTGTTGTCCCACAATTTTATCGCAGCCGAATACCCGAGTTTTACATCAAATCTCTTTTGTGCTTGTTGGTGAGATAACCCATAACCCAAAGATCGGGCGAGCTCGGAGTATTGCATGACTTGTATAACGGATGTTTTTCAAGGTCGAGGTACATGATTTAGGATTTCTTGGTTATGTGTTGACGGATGGATACACCGGATCTAGGTATTGTTAGTTTGGGTGATATATTTTGTCCCCCGATCCCCAACACCAGATTGCATAACCAGAAAGTTTCGAGTTTATAGGTGGAATTCTAGTAGCTATGTGATATCTTTCCGATGATGTATGATTTGAGATTGGGGTTCAACGCCCAGTGGTCCCCCATTCACGGGAATTTGGGTCGGACGCCTTAAAGAATCCTTGGCTATGCTGATTCGGGACGCCTTGTTTGTCATTGGTGACGCCCATATGTCAGGTCCGGGGGGCCCCACCACGAACACTTTGGGTGAAATCTCTATCATGTGTTTGTTTCTTTCCAATCTTTTGTTTTCAGGATATTCGATTTGTTTCTAAGAGATGTTGTTTCCATATTTTTATCTAAGGGTTTTCACCTTAATGGACGGGTGATGATTAACTTTGAATTCATTCGCTCATTCTTGTTCGAATGTTTATTGTGAAGACAATTTTGAATTTCAAGGAATTTACCTTAAACATTTGTTATTCGGCTAACCGGTTACCCTCTTCAGATGGTTCCCAAGGTCTAATCCAAAGATGGGGCGGATTATAGGAGGCTCCCAAGTTCTTGGGACCTTGGATTGATTTTATTCTTGAAGGATTCGGGGCTTTCAAAGGAAACAAAAGGCCTCCCTTGATTTGCTCTTGGTTCTTGAATCAATCTTTTCCTTAATGAGGACATTACCGCCGTATGGAAACCATTCGGTTTTTAATGAGAAGGCCGAATTTCAATTTGCATCTTCCTCGGATTCCAATGCCGGTGGTACCAAGAATTCTTTCCGAAGGAGGCTTTCCGTAAGTTCTCCTTTCAACTCCCAACCTTAAAGTTTTTGGATCCTTGAGGGCCCGGAATCAACCGGCAAAGCGCCCAATACAATTACCTGTAAACTGGGTTTGAAGAAGCCACTGATGAAAAGAGGTTGGTTTATCCAATTCGAGGTTCCAAAATCTCCTTGGGTTTGGTGCTTTTTGGCCGTAAAAGGATGGAGGAACCAACTTTGGCCGAACGCCCATTGGGAATTTAAGAAGAAATCAAGGAACGTATCCCTTCCCCTCAATGGCCAGCAACCAAAGGTTTAAATTTCCTCCTCCCTTCCCAATTTATCCCAGAAGAATTCGGTGGCCGGGATTTCCCAAACCCAAAAGTTCGTAACGGTTCTTAAATTCCTCAAGCTTTCCCGGTCAATGCTCCTTCCAACCTTCCGAGGTGAACTTCAACTTCAAAACCACTACAACCAATGTTTCCCGGGCTTCTTTGGTTTTTGGTCTTCCAAGAATGAAGGGTCAAGCCAAACCCAATTTGCGGAATTGGTGCAGCAAGCCGGAGGAATTTCAATTTAATGGGTAATTCTTCCAAATGGAATTTTGGCTTATTTGAAGTGCTTTACCTTTTGGTCATATCCTTTGCCATAAGTTTATCGAGGAATTCCTTAAAGAAGGTTTTCCCGCATTGGAATTGGGCCTCCCGGTATCGTCAAAGGTTTCTTCCCAATTTTCTTGGTCTTGAAGCTTATTTCAAGGATTCGGGCTTTCTCCAAAAGATTGAAAGGCCTTTTCCAAACCTCCTTTCAAGATGTGAATTATGCCGCCCGGTGTGAAACCTTCTTTTTTCCCTCAAAGAAAACCGTCAATGCCTTGATTCCTCCCAGAATCCAAGGCTTTCCAAGGTTTTCCGTAAGCCTCCTTCAAGGCCCTTGGTTGTTAATCGAGGAAAGTTGGGGCCCATACCAAGCTTTAATGAAAAGGAATTAAAACCACGATCGAGGGCCCGGTTTGTCCATTCATTTTGGGTTGTGGGTTCTTTTGGGAAGGGAAAGGACCATTTTCCCGATTACCCCAAAAGAAGCTCAAGAAATATCCACTTCCCAACCCAAACCTTTCAACCTCAAAGGTGCTAAAGGGTTCCTTTGATTCAAGGGTTACAACCAATTTGAAAAATATTCCCAAGGCCAAATTCAAACAAGCTTTGGCAGAATTATCCAATGCTTTCCCTTTCAAGCCCTTCCAACAATTTCTCGGAAGCTTCCCAACCCTAACCAAGTTGGTTTGGCTTTCTTGAATATTTGGTCTTCCAAATTTAAGAAGGATCTTGGGCCAAACTTTGGATTGGTGAAAAGGTCGTGGTTATCAACAAGGGCAATTTCCAAAGTAACAAAGTGCTTTACCTTGGTCAAATATCTTTCCCGGGCCGGGTTGGGTTCCTTAAGGGTGTCCGAGGAATTAATTAATGGAAGGCTCACAATTTTCGGTTCCATTCAAATTCCCGGAAGAATTAAGATTGAAACCCCAACCTTTAAGAAGTGAATTGGTGGCTCCAATGAAGCCGTTTTCTCAAAGGTAAATGAGTGTTGATTCCCGATGAAATCCCAACCGCCAAGCTGGTCTTCCTTCCAACCTCTTGTTTTGAAAGGGAAGTTTGGCCATATTGGAGAATTGGAATTCCCCTGGATCGGATTTCCAAGGTCCAAGCTTGGAAATGGAGCATCTTCTTGTTAAGGAAAGGGCTTTTACCTAAAGGGCTCGTTTTCTTCCTACCCAAAAGGAACTATTCAAAAGATTCGGCCCTATTGAATATACCCCCAAGGAATTGTCTTCCTTGGCAAAGGGCCATTCCAAAGTTAATCCTTCGCCCTTCCAAAGGATCTTTAACCTTTCCAAGTTGGGAATTTCTTTTCCAAGGCCTTGGGCCAACCCCATTCTTCCCTTTTAAAGATAGCTTTCCATCCTTAAAAAGGGAAAGGTTGAAAGGGATTTAATCAAATCCCCTTAAAAAGATATTTTCGGGCCTTGTGGTTCCTTTCTTTCGGAGAAGTTTGGGAAGAGGTCTTCCTTATCCAATTCTCCCAAACAAAGTTCCGTTTAAGGTTCGAAGGGGCCCCAATCAAAATTTCTAATTCGTAAAGTGTTGTTCCCCAAAATTGGGTCCCAAGACCAGGTGGCCCCCAACCTTTCTTTGGGAATTTGACTTTGAATCACGGTTTAAGTAAGGGAAATGTGCATCTTCGTTGAGGAACTTCAAAGTCCCCCAAAAGAATCCTACCAAGAGCTATTAAGAGTAACACCTGGATTGGCTTTTGAAATTCCAAAGGACCTTCTCCCGTCTTTCCCAATTGGGAAAGGCCTGGGCCCCTTGCTTTCAAAGGAAGCTTTCCCCTAAACGTGGGCCTTTCAAGAATCAAATTAAAAAGAGGGGATTTCTTTCGTATAATTGGGAAGTTTCCTTCCAATTCCGAAGTTTTCCACCAACAGCCTTCCGTTTGTTCCAAGGCCCCCACTAAAACTTCAAAGGTTTGACCTTCAAGGTCCCAACATGAACCCCTTTAATTTTTGGAAGAAACCGAAGAAGAAATTCAAAAGTCAATTCAAATTCTAAAGTAAGTTCCACCAAGACCGTGAAAGCCACCTGGAGGCGAAATCAAACCGTCTAAATTCCGGGTTCTTTTAAAGGCCCTGGTCTTCGGGAACGAGATCCTTCCTTTGTATTGGGGAGGGTTGTTAACAACCCTTAGTTTAACTTTCCAAATTAATTTTGGTAACTTCCAACTTCCTTGCCATTTTCGGAATTGGATTAAGAAATTCTCCTGGTTGGGTTTTTTCTTTGGCCATTTGTCCAAATGTCAATCAAATTTTAAATAATGGTCAACCCATTCACCGTTTGGCCCTAAGGTTCCCTCAATTCCGAGTTTTTCCCCTGTCCGGCTTTTGAATGGGATTTAACCCCCGCCCCTTTTTTAACGCCTTTTCCGCAAAGGGTATAATTTCTGTGGGGGTTTTTCCTTTTGGCCTTTTGGTATTCCAGAAACCGGTCAATTTGGTCATTTGGATCGTTTGGCCCAAGTTCCGGATTTTCCCGGGCCCTTTTGGCAACCCAACACCCTTCCGCCCCTTTTAACCCTTTTAAAGGGTACTTCCTTTCTCCGGTGGACCGATTTGTTAGGGCGGTAAACCCAACCACCTCAATTTGGGCTTTCTCCTAACTTCCCCTCTAAGGCCTTTTTTAAGCCCAAACCCCTTCCAAAACGCCCTAACCCTTAAGCCTTCCTCCCTTTTCACGGACGGGGCCTCCCTTCAGGACCCCTTTCCCTTCCCCATTTAAGCCAAACCCCCTTAATCCTTTGCAACCCTGGCCCCACCACACACAAGGGCCCTGGCCTAAGGGTTCACCCACGGGCCCGGGCCCCTTCGGGATGGCCGACCACCCCACACAAGGGGCCGGGCCACGGTTCTCCGGTCCCAACCTGGCCACCAGGCCTCCAACCCCATTCGCCCACCCTCCCACCCCACCGGCCGGCCCATCGCCCACCAAGGCCCCCCCAATTTTATCCCGGAGGAGGAGGGGAAACCCTAATCCCCACCCCCTCACTCCTCTCGCCCCCACGCCTTCCCGATCCACCACCGCCCCACCCCGATCCCCTTCCGATCGGGTAGGATCAGACGCCGGTCTCATGACTTCGGGCGTCGCCGATGCCACTTTCTGGCGACCCTCCTCCCCTCTCGCTTTTCCTCGATTCGATCGGGCAGTAATGGTTCCCCGACGCCCCCCACCTTTGGCCCCCGACGCTTGGCGACCGGCCCCATCCCCACCGCTGGCCGGAGCCCCATCAAGCTATGGCCCGTTCGGGATCCTCCGCCATCGCTGGCCCTCGGACCCCGCCACGCAGAAGCTCCCGCCATGGCCGACCCCCGGGTCCTCCGGTCCGCGGCCGGCCAAGCCCCTCACGGGAGGGGGACGGATCCTGGCCCTGTCATGATCCGCCTCCTCCTGGTGCCACCATCGCCTCAAGGCCTCGCTGCCGGGCCGACCTTCCTCCCAAGCCGGCACCCCAGGCCCCCGCCTCTTTCCCTCGCAATCGGAGGCCTCCCGCTTTCTTTCCCTACTTCCGCTCCCTCCGCTTTTCCCTTCTATCAAGGCCACCACCTTTTTTGATGGGGTCCGCCACCCATTCACCCGCGCTCCCTGCCCCCTACTCCTGCCCCGCTGACCTCGCCCCTCGCCATCGCTTGCCGAGTGGGCCAGCGGGCCAAACCCGCCCCTGTTGTTGTCCAACGGCGCCAGACGCCCAACGGGTGTTTCCCTGGCGCCCTGGTGCCTAACTCAATGCCCGTAGGGCCCCTAGAGCCATGACATGGGGACCCCCTCGGAATGTAATAAAGAAAATAAAAGATAAAAATCAATTAATTAATTAGACTAATTAATCATGTTTAGTTAATCTAATCAAACTTAATTAACCTAAATATCTAATTAATCTAATTAATAAATCCTGCTTAGTTAGTTGAGTCAATTTAACGGGACCCACATGCTTACCCAACAACACTTGTTGATGACATCATGTCACATCACGCCGACGTATAATTACATTTTCTAATTTAATTAATTGTTAATTCTAAAAATGAGTTAAAACTTTAGAAAATAATATAAAATAAACCGTAAACTCGATGAAAATACTTTGTACATGAAAGTTGTTTTAACGACGAGACGAAGGATACACCTTGTTCATCCGCCACGCATCCCAACCTATCGAACACGCAACTTTTCCCTTCCTCTCCGCCTTAAAACACAAACACCGGGATATTTTCCGATGTTTCCTTCAACCGGATCACCTATCCTTAATTAGATCACCCCTAGCACAACGATTGCCGGTTTTGCTTTTGTGTTAATTTGATTGCTCGTTATTTATTGTGTTCCCTCCACTTCTTTTTCCTAGAACTCGAGACCGAGCGCCCTGCGCCTTCCGATTACGGAGTTGATTTACCCTTCTCTTGCTGTAGCAACCAGCAAGCCCCCCTTGATCACCAGATATCGCTTACTCTTATCTACACCGCTTATTAGAGTAGTGTAACATGTTACCGCTTTCAGATATCCTATACCCTTATAGCCGCCCTTGTTACCATGTTGTTTTTTATCTGCCATCCCAGCTTAGTATAGGATGCTAGTTTCCATCAAAGGGTAATTTTCCCTCCGCCTGTTATATTATCGGATGGATCACGGAGGTGATCACGGTATATACTATATACCTTACACTATACATTACCGTGATAGTTCGGAGATGGGGTAAAGGACGGTGGCTCCATCCCAGAGAGGTGGGGCCTGGTTCCCACGGCCCCGATTTACTTTTATGGCGGAGCGAAGGGCAGGTTGAGACCGCTTAGGAGAGAGGTGGCCTGGCCCTGCTCGGGCGCTCGAGTTACTTAACACGCTTAACGAGGTCTTGGTATTTGATCCGAGTTCTAGAGTTTATACGCACTAACCATCTACGCTGGAGTAGTTTGGGTATCCCGGCCGTGGTAAAGGCCAATTCAGACGTCACGACGGAGCGGGCGCTACCGGATTGGACCGGAACGCCGATGGGCTAGGCTTCCCCACAGACGGAACGGCGGTGTGCTCAGTTGGCGGGGCCCTGACCTCCGCTTAGGTTTAGACCGCGGTTCCTCTTCACAGTCTAGGTGGGCGGACGTGTTGATCTTTCCGCCGGGCATGACCAAAGTGTGTCCCCAAATGGGATCAAGGAGGGTAAGATGGTGCACCTCAGGGAAGTTAATCTATTCGGATAGCCGTGATCTTCGGAATGGACACTTTGGAGTTGTACCTTGAGCTTATGACAACTAGAACCGGATACTTGATAAAACACACCTTCCAAGTGCCAAAACTGTGGTCGCCTCCTTGGATATGAGGGGGATCCTGGTAGGATTATTGCTATGTGATGTTACTTGGAGGACTTCAACCTTCCTCTTCACCGGTTAAGAAGTGGACTGTGGTTTAGTCTTTTAAGACTAGCTATCCCCTCTTATTTGGCATTCTCAGCTTCACCCACCGATATGGCCCTTTACACATATCCATGCATATGTAGTGTAGCCCTTGTTTAGTATTTTTGATGAGTACTCACGGTTGCCTTGTTCCCTTTTTCCCCTACTTACTCGATTGCGAATTGACGATGGAGCCTGTGAGCGAAGGGCCAAATTTAATGACACTACACCGGAGGGCTTACTACTACGCAGCCTCACCGAATTTACTGTGAGTACTTAGGAGGATCCTGCAGAGGCCTGTTCCTTTCGATCCAGATCCTGGGTTTGTGCTAGCCATCTTATGGCACCTTGTTTAACTTATGTCCAGATTCGATATTGTTGCTTCCACGATTGCCTATGATCGAGCACTTGTATTCAGCCCTCGAGGCCCCGGGCTTGTATTATGATGCTTGTATGACTTATTTTATTTGTAGAGTTGTGTTGTGATATCTTCCCTGAGTCTCGATTTGACGCATACATTTGTGTGCATGATTAGTGTACGATTAAATCGGGCGCCAAAGTTGGTATCGAGCCGAACTCAGGGAACCCTTCCACACTCCTTGGCCAAGTCGAGTCTAGACTTTCAAAACTTTACTAACATTGGTGTGGCCCACGGGCCCACGCCGCCATTGGGTTATTAGGATCTTTACTCCCTCTTTACTCGATTCTAACTCTTCTATTCGGGTTAAATGAATTTGCAAAACAAAACTAACTTTAGGTTCTCGCAAGTACTTTCTCCGGAGAGCCCTCACTTCGATGATCCCCGCTAATCAAGATTCAAGATACTTCCGATGATCTCCGAGACTTTGTGCCCATCACTTTTGCTATTCTCGCCACCGATAAACCGTATGGATAACTACTTACACTTGCCATTCATAGATCATCCCCATTGATCTTGTTATTACAAGATACCCCAAGTTTTCTATTGTTCCGAGAATACTTTGTGCCTACTGCCCAGCGCTTTGCCACATGAATACCCTTCAAATGAATCGACTGTCGAGTATCCGCCAACCCCGCTTGTTCATGTTTTCGCAAAATTCTTCAAACTATTCGATCTTCCGAAATTCCTGAGCCTTTGGCTCTTGAAATTTTTGCTTGCTTGCATTATGGTTAATCCCATAAGTCTCGAGTCATATTGACCTTCCTTGTCATTATCATTTTGGGTCTGTTGACTCAATATGTTTCTAATACCCGCAATCATCATTGATCCTTATAAATTACCTTTCCGGCTGAGCTGCCATTCTTTAACTCGAATTGGTTCTCACCAATCCAATTGTCGTTGATTGTACCCTCAAGGCTGTTCAACTTATCCATCCCTAATCGAGCATTGCTTCGATCCCTTGATTTGGGAATCATAATTCCTTTGCATTTGACAATTGAGTTAGTTTGTTTCTATAATTTGATCTCCTTGCATTCTTCTTCCTCTAGTTAAGTAACCGATGCTCACGTCAGATTTTTGGACCATCGGTCCATTATTGGATTTCACCCACAAGATCCTTCATATTCAATAACTTTGTGAGACCTTCCCCGATACATAATGCCTTGGTAAATTGCATCCTCTCGCTTTGTCAACCATGCTCTCCCCAGCTTGTGTTATTTACTCTTGAAACTTGTGGTATATGTTTTAAGAAGCCCTATGGGTTGAAATATGCCTTCCTTAAACCGTGGAACCCAAAAGTTTTCAATTTATTACTCTTCCTGCTTTGGATATAATCTCAACCCGCAACTTCCTCGAACGTGAGAAGTGAATGGGTTTTGCATTGGAGAAGTGGGAGTTTACCTTGAACTTGTGTTCATGCCCATGGACACGATGTATATCTTATCATTAAAGCTTTCTTAAATTAATTATTCTTTCGGTATAAGTTCATCTTATATCTAGGATCCGGCCTTTTGCAATCGTGGTTCCGACCATGATTGTTCTTCTTGATCTCATTTCTTCAAGTTAAAACAATTGTCTTCTATGGATCAATACACCAGTCCAACCTTTACTTTGATCTTGTGTCGAGTATTACCTCCTGGTATCTCGAGATTATCATGGAACTACATAACTTTTTATGAGTTCTTCATCAAGTGCTACCTTCCCAACGATTCCACTTTTTCCGGGCTCCAAGTTGTTGAACACTAAAGACCCCGATAACTAACCGAGTCCGTTTACGGTTCAACAACTCTCACGAAGTTTTTATAAGTACCAAGTTTGTTCCCATCACCGGCGGTTGCCTTGTTTGGCTATATCATTGTCGGGATCCCAACATTCTGAGCTCATCCAGGATATCAATTGAATTCATGATGAGGAATACCATCCTTGCCCTCGATGAATTGTATTATCATCGACCACCTTATTGCCTTCCCACCAACACAAACTTGTTCGTGTTTCAGATTATACCTTGAGTTCCTTTGCTACCCGAATCCTTTTTTTTACCTTGGAGTAATTACCATCCTTTATGTCGTGATGTTCTGAGATTGTTCCACCTCTTGAGAATTTTGTCATAGAAATATCAATCACCATTTCGACATTGGTCGGCAACCCAACCCATCCAAGACCTTTCAACCAATGTTTACTTGTGTATGTTTTCCTCGAGCATACTTCCTTATATCATTTGATCTGACAAATGTTATCTCCTTTCACTTAATTGTGGAAATCCATCTTTGGGAATCTCTAAATTACCGTTGAGTTCACTGCACACCTCCTTCCCTCTCCTTGGGTTAATGATGGACTCTTGTTAACGGAAATCACTTCATAGTTCCTTTCCACCGAGAATCTTACATTGTCATCTTGTCAATTTTATGTTGCACCTTTTCTTCTCGGTATCCTAAGTCCGGAGGTATCCCGACACCAATCGGATCTCAATCTCGGTCAATATGGTTGGGACAATTTAAGAGTTATGATGTTGATCCTTTGATGAACCGGTAGTATGATGTCATGCCTAGCACCTTCCGGGGAGGACCTATCATTATAGTTTTTTTCAAAGAAGGTTATCCGCTCATCCATGAGGAAATTGTAAGACTTATTCTACAAGTTATTCCCGATGAATCCTTCGTGATTCCAAGTCTGATCTTCACCAAGACCATGTCAATGCTATCTCAAACATGTCTTGGTACCTGATTTTCAACAAGAACATTCAAGCCCAATGCTAAATGTTTCTTGCTCAATTATCCAAATACCCTTGTATGGGTAATGTCATGAAATTTCTCTCCCTTACCTAAAGGGTTTTCTACATTATCTCCTATCGTGGATATCTTGCTCGCTTGTCCTGGTAAGGATATACCTCAAATATGTGTTTAAACACATTTTTCCTTTCCATTGTTTCTTAACCTAATGATCACATTTTCCTTTCCATGGGTCTGTTTGACCTCCTTGGATATATATAATCTAAGCAAAGGATAATCCCCTGCTTAGGTAAGCACCTCGTTGTACCACTGTAAGTAAGACCCTATTACTATTGTTGATGACATTCCTAAACCACCGGGACGAGAACTTGTTTATTGGTCCCCTCTGCTCAACGAAAGGAAAATGGGTTTCTTAGTCCCTCGCCCTTGGTTACCGTTGACCTCGAGTCTCCTCCGACATGCCTTTGCTTACATGATCGCAAGATGTCACCAACCTTCTACTTTTAACCACATGGTGGGCCCATAACCCAGCCACAGATCGAAACTGACTCTCCTTAAACCCCTCGGTCAAGTTATTCTCACGCTGGCTTTGTATGTAATTCACGGGCCACTTGCTCGTTGATCTATTCGATCGACGCAATACTTATTCCCGCTGCTCAACCCTTTCGACTTGCCTGTGCAATGAACGATTGCCTATCCGCTTGAAACTCCTTATCGGACCGCTTTACTTTGCTCTGGTGTGTCGATGTTCAACTCGAGAGATACTATAAGTTCATTCTGGGATACCCTTTATGATTTTCCCTTATAACATCCTTTCATTGTAGAGCTACCCCTTACCTATTCGTAAGTACGATGGAGTTCACAAGAAATGGTGACAAGTTTATCATGATGCATCGGAATAAAGGATTGAAGACATCATTTAAAGGAACTAACCTTCGAGAAGATCCGTTAGAATATCGTAACCAGAACTTTCCCTCATTTCCCTCTTAAATCTTTGGACGAGATTTCTTGTAGTGGAGGAGAATTTGGACCTGTTAATTACGCTCAAGAATCCCCTTAATGATGCCACGCCACCCCATCGTGGATAAACTCCGCTTAGTTCAAACCTGTTCAATTCAAATTCAAAATCACAAACAATAAAAGTTTTCAAATATTAAAACTAAAATGTTTGGAGGCCAAATAATGCATAGGTAATTATGGTGGTGAAACCACACTTTTATAAAATGTTTAAATACTCTAAAATGAATAAAGCAAGAGAAATAAATTATTTAAGTGCTTTAAAATAATAAACATTTTCAAAACTAATTTGTTATAAGTATTAAACTATTGTGGCAAAGGGTAATTTGTAAAATCTATTTAGGTGCCACTTTAGTTAATTTACTAAAACTAAAATAAAAGAGAAACTAAAAGTAAAACGGTAAAAGAAAAATTAAGAAAACAAAATACAAAGAAAAGAGAACACCCCCACTGGGCCAACCCGCCCACCGGCTCAAAGGCCGGCCCCGCCCACCCCACCCACCCACCTTATCCCGAGGAGAGGGGAAACCCAATCCCCGACCCCCCTCCTCCTCGCCCCCACGCCCTTCCCCGATCCACCACCGCCCTTCCACTCCCCGATCCCCTCCGATCGGGAAGCATCGCGACGCCCTTGGCCATCGAATTTCCCACCGCCCCGATGCCACCTTCCCGGACGATCCCACTCCCCTTCGCTTTCCCCGACCTGATCGGCAGATCCGGCCCCGACGCCGTTCCCACCTTTGGCCCTGACCCACCAAGACTCGGCCCCATCCCCACCCCCTCGTCCCGGAGCTCCCCCATCACACGGGCCGGGTTCGGGATCCTCCGCTTATCGCCGCCCTCGACCGCCGCCACGCAGGCTCCCGCCATGCCCAACCGCCCCGGGTCCCCGGCCGCTTGCCGGCCGGGAGAGGGGAGGATCCCGGGCCCCTCATGATCCGCCTCCTCCTTGGTGCCACCATCCGCCCAAGGCCTCCTTGCCGCTGACCTTCCCATCCTCTTGCCCTTCCCTGTGCCCGCCGCCTTTTCCTCGCAACGCAGGAGGCCTCTGCCGCCTTTCCTTTCGCCCCTCCGTTTTTCCTCCCAATCAAGGCCCTTTGATGGGGTCCCACGCCATGCCATCCGCGCTTCCCGTTTCCCCTACTCCTAGCCGCTGGCTGACCTCGCCCCCCCATCGCTTTGAGGGGCGACGGGCCAACCCGGCCTCGGTTGCCCTCTGGCCCAACGGGCCCAAGACGCCCAACCGGTGTGGCCGCCTTTGGTGCTCGAACTCCAGATGCCCGTAGGGCCCCTAGAGCCATTGACATGTGGGACCCCACCTCGAACGTAATAAAGAAAAATAAAGATAAAATCAATTAATTAATTAGACTAATTAATCATGTTTAGTTAATCTAATCAAACTTAATTAACCTAAATATCTAATTAATCTAATTAATAAATCCTGTTTAGTTAGTTGAGTCGATGACAACCGGTCCCACATCGTCTTGACCCCAAAACACACGTTGATCGATGACATCATGCGACATCACCGACGCCATAATTACATTTTCTAATTTAATTAATTTTAATTCTAAAATGATTAAAACTTTTAAAAATAATAAAAATAAACCGAACCTCGATGAAAATACTTTGTACATGAAAGTTGTTTAACCAAGACTAACCCGGATAGGCACCTGCTCGTCCGCCACGCATCCCTAACCCATCGAACACGCAACTTTCCCCCTTCGCCTTCCGTCAAAACACAAACACCGGGATATTTTCCTTTATGTTTCCTTCACCCCAGATTCACCTATCCCACGTTAGATCACCCCTAGCACAACGTTTGTTGCCTTGCTTTGTGTTACATTTGATTCTTTATTTATTGGTTTCCTCCTTATTCCTTTTCCTAGAATCGAGACCGACGCCGTTGTCCCCCTCACCATTTGAGTTGAATTCTCTCTTGCTGAGCAACTTGCCCCCCTTGATCACCGAATATCGCCTTACCTTATCTACACCGCTTGCATTAGAGTAGTGTAACATGTTATCGCTTTCAGATATCCTATACCGCTGCATAGCCTGTCTTTACCATTAAGGTTTACCTTTTATCCGCTATCCTCTTTTTATAGGATGCTAGTGTTCCATCAAAGGGTCCACACTCTTGTCCGTTCTGCCATTTAACAGGGATTGATCATGGAGGTGATCACGGTATATACTATTACCTTACATACATTACCTGTGGTAATTGCTCGGAGATGGGGCCGGGAACGGGTGGCTCCATCCCGTAGAGGTTGGGCCCGGGCCCACGGCCCCGACGTTACTTTATGGGGAGCGGGCAAAGGTTGAGACCCGCCAAGAGAGGGGTGGGCCTGCCCTGTTCGGGCGCTCATGTTACTTAACACGCTTTAACGAGGTTTGGTATTTGATCGAGTTGGCTACAGCTTATACGCACTAACCATCTACGCTGGAGTAGTTAGGGTATCCCGGCCGTGGTATCACCGGTACTTAGCCGTCACGAGCGTTGCTACCGGATTGGACTGAACGCCTCGATGGGCTAGGTCTGCTTCGGCCACAGACGAACGGGTGTGTTCGGCATGGGGCCCGACCCCGGCTTAGGTTTAGACCGCGGTTGGCCTCTCTGCAGTTTGGTGGGGCTGCGACGTGTTGATCTTCCCGCCGGGCATGACCCGGAAAGTGTGTCCGCCAAAATGGGATCAAGCGGTTGGTAAGATGGTGCACCCTGCAGGGAAGAATCTATTCGGATAGCCGTGATCTTCCGGATCCTTGGAGTTGTACCTTGAGCTTATGACAACTAGAACTGGATACTTGATAAAACACACCTTCCAAGTGCCGACATAACCGTGGTCGCCTCCCAGGATATGAGCAGGGATCGCGGTAGGATTATTGCTATGTGATGCTACTTGAGGACTAAACCTTCCCTCTTCTACCTGCTTAAAGACAGTGACCGGTGTTTAGTCCTTCAAGACTAGCTATCCCCCTCTTATTCGCATTCGCAGTTCAGTCCACCGATATGGCCCTTTACACATATATCCATGCATATGTAGTGGCCTTGTTTCAGTACTTTGATGAGTACTCACGTTGCCTTGTTCCCCTTTTTCCCCTACCTCTACTCGATTGTTAACTGCATTTATGGAGCCTGTGAGGAACCACCGCCGATGACGACTACTAATCGGAGGCGCCCGCCACTACGCAGGCCCAACCGAACCATCAGAGTAGCTTAGGAGGATCCTGTGTGGAGGCCTGCCCTCTTTCGATCCAGATCCCAGTTTGTGCTAGCCATCCATGGCACCTTTGTTTAACTTATGTCCAGACCAGATATTGTTGCTTCCACGACTCGCCTATGATCGAGCACTTGTATTCGAGCCCGAGGCCCCCGGCTTGTATTATGATGCTTGTATGACTTATTTATTTGTAGAGTTGTGTTGTGATATCTTCCCCGTGAGTCCTCGATTCTTGACTGCAACATTTGCGGCATGATTAGTGTACGATTAAATCGGGGCCAAAGATCGATTCGTGAGGCTCAACTTCCGGATACCATGGTGAAAAAGGTGAAACGTGGTATCGATAAGGGCATTTAAGACAAGTGCTTCCACATTGATGACAAAGATACTTTTCTTTGAGGACCGGATTGTGGTTCCTAAGGGTGATCTGAGAAAAGTCATTATGAACTAGGCTCACAATTCGCTTCTATCCATTCATCCGAAGTACGGATGTACCGGACCTTAAGTCAGACAGGACTCCAATGAAGCGAGAAATTGTCAATTCTGAATGAGTGTGATGTCTAGAAGAGTGAAAGGTAACACCAACGACCACCGGGTCTCCTCCAACCTTGCTATTCCGTAAGGAAGTTTGATCATATTGAGATGGACTTCTGGATCGATTTCCTAAGTCCAAGCCGGAAATGATGCTATCTTCTTGTCATTGACAAGCTTACTAAAGTGGCTCGCTTTTCTTCCTATCAAAGAATCTATCACAACAGCTCGCTGGCAGAACTATACACCTGATTGTCTCCTTGCACGGCATTCCACAAGTGATCTCTTCTGCATCGGGCAATTTTTACCTCCAAGTTTCGGGATTCTTTTCGGCCATGGGCACCAACATTGCTTCAAAGATAGCTTCATCCTCAAACAAGTGGCCGTTGAGCGAAGTTAATCAAACCTTGAAGATATGCTCGTGGTTTGTGTCATTTTTTCGGATGAAGGGGAAGATTGTCTTCCAATGCCGAAGTTCTCGTACAACAACAGCTTCCGCGAAGTTCGGCAAGGCCCCATTCAAATTTCTATGGCGTAAAGTGTCGGACTCCTCTCAATTGGTCCGAGAAGGTGAACGCCAACTTTGGCAATGAATTGATCACAATGTAAGAAATTGCAAAGTCATTCGTGAGAATTCAAAGCCGCGTTAATCGCCCGAAGAGCTATTATGATGATAAGCACCGGATGTGGCTTTTGAAATCGGAGACCATGTCTACCTCCGTTTCTCCAATGAAAGGCACCTCCCGCTGTATCAAAGGAAGCTTGCCCCTTAGATAACGGGTCCTTTCAAGATCATTAAAAAGAGGCGATCTCGCCTATCAACTTGAGCTTCCCTCCAACTTCGCAAATGTGCATGATGTGTTCCACGGCACCGCAAGTGCTTCAAGACCCTCGAACGCATTTATCAACTTCAAGAGATCGACCTTCAAGAAGATCTCTTATCATGAGCACCCCTGTTATTCTTGAAGAAACCGAAAAGGCCGCAACAAGTCAATCAAATTTCAAAGTGAAGTGGTCCACCATTCCACCGGAAGCCACCGGGAGGCGAGGATCACCTCCGTTCAATATTCGAGTTCTTTCGTCCAGATCTTGACGGATCCTCTTGTAGTGGTGGAGGTTGTAACACCCCGAGTAACTTTCCATATTTGTAACTCCAACTCTTGCCATTTTCGCATTGTGATATGATATTCCTCCGGGTTGGGTTTTTCCTCTTTTGCATTTTGTCCATGTCATGCATTTTATATCATGTCATCATGTGCATCGATTTCAGGTTCGCCTCGTGATTTCGAGCATTTTTCCCCTGTCCGCTTTGCAATCCCACTCCTATTTCCCTTGCCCTTTTTACGCTTTTTCCGAAAGGGTACTAAACCTTCGAATGGACCGAGGTTTGTCTAGTGGCCTTGGTATACCACCCAGACCACCGGTCAAGTTTCGGGTCATTTGGAGCTGCTTTGGTACTCCAACTTAACCTGACTCTCAAGAAGGCCTTTTGTTGCAGCCAACACCCCTTCAAAACAGCCCAATAACCCATCTAACTTCCCATGCTCTCCTTGCTCGATCACGATCGGTAGGGAAAACTACACCTCATTTGACTCTCCTAGCTCCTCTATGCCTATTTAAGCAAACCCCATTCCAATCTCTGTCAACCCTAGTCTTCCTTCCCTGGACGGCCTCCCGACACGCCCCTAATTAGCGCCACCGCAATCGACGCGACACTGCCACAGGCCACAAGGGCTAGGCCACGCGCCCCAGACCCTGCCGACCTGGCCTCCCCACACAGCCCACACCTGCTTCCACTGCCGGCGCCCTACTGTTGCTCCTTCACGCCAAGGCTGTCAGCCTGCCACTGGTCTCGCTCAAGGCCCATCATGGATTCGGCGCGCCCTCCGGCTGCCCTGCCACTTCCTCCTCGGCCGAGTCCGCCAACGGAGCAACCACTGGCTGATCCGGATCTCGATCCCATCGACCGAGCCTTGACTTCTCCTCTAATTATTCTAAGTTTTTATCTCGGATATTTTGTTGCATTTGCATCGAGTATAACTTTGCATCCGTAGCTCCATTTTCCAGATAATATATCAAAATGTTCGCCTCAAGAGTAGATCATTTCATCTCATTGCATCATTTTCATTTGAGCTCATCTTGATGCCCAAAATGCTGTTAGAAGAGGGCTATGTGATGTTAGTTTCGTTTTTAATGTAACTTGCACTTTTGTTATTTTTGCCATGATTGATGTGTGCACCCTATGTTTTGGAGTCCTACATGTGTTTTGTAATATGCCATGCCATCTTTCCAGGGGTGTATGCTATGTATTTTTTTGATCTATGGGTAACTAGCACAAGCATGCAAAGTAGGTGTCCTGATGTTGCTGATTTCAGCCTGCTTTTACGATATTTTGATGCCATGTTAACTTGATGCTACCGAGAGATCCATGCATATTTTGAGATACTTGTAAGGATGTTTTGTTAAACATGTCTTGCTCTATCCATCCATGCCTTGTTTGAAATTATGGACTGCCATAGCTTGAGTCAATCGAGCCTACTTTTGCTATCAAATGTTTCCGGCAGATTGTTTACATGTTATTCAATTTTGCCAAGGTTGTTGTGGTTGATCCATGTATGTTATGATGTTGTTCTTGCCATTTATGTCTTCTATGCCATGTCTTCTTGATGTATGTATGCTTAGTTTATCATATAAGGCTCTGTAGTGAGTGCATTGAGCTTGTAAACATGCCTACTTGTTATCAGTTTTGACATGCCATGTTGCTGAATCTAACTAAACTTTCGATATTGACATGGTGTTACTATATTTTCTGATCCTTTTGACTTATGGTCAGTAAGGGATTTTGTTCTATGCTTTGAGTAGATTCATGCCATGCCATGTTTTGCTATTTTAAGTTCCTGTAGCATGTAGTTTTGCTACTCAAAGTGCAACCTGATGCTGTTTTTGCCATGTCCAGATATTTTGTGCACTTTTGCCATGCTTGTTTGAACCTGTTATGATGTGAACTAGCCGTAGCTCAGTGCTCATCTTTGTTAAGCATCTTTGTAGATCACTGCCATATACTTTGTTGATACGTTTGGTGCAGTAGCTTAATTTATTGTTGCTTGCTATGGCATCATGCGTTAATGGCAGATTTGTGCCATTCTTGTTTTGCTTGTCATTTCCAAACCGCATCCGATTCCGTGATCTTTATATCGATTTCAACCAAATCATCTCATCTTTCCAGTGGCATACTTGGTTTGCGTTGATGCCTGGATCATCATTTTCCTTCCGGAGCGCTACATACGCATTGCATATCACATCTCGATATCATGTCATGTTTTGCATCATGTTGTTTGCATTGCACCGTGATTTATTGTGGTTCCTTTGTTTGTGTTGTTGCTTTGGGTAGAGCCGAGACCAGTACGTGAACGAGGAACCTGTTGAGAACGCTACGAGGATCAAGCTTTCACAACTCGAGAACATTGGCAAGATGACCATACCTCGAAATCACTTCTATCTTTGCTATGCTAGTGTCGCCTTTGCTATGCCTATGCTATGCCTACCACTTGCTATATCATGCCACCCATATTGCCATGTCAGCCTCTAACCATCCTTTCCTAGCAAACCGCTGATTGGCTATGTTACCGCTTGCTCAGCTCTCTTATAGCGCTAGTTGCGGTGAAGTGAAGTTTGTTCCTTGTTGGAACATGGAGATGTTGTCTCTGTTGGAACATGTTTACTTGTTGGGATATCACAATATATCTGCTATAATTAATGCATCTATATACTTGGTAAAGGGTGGAAGGCTCGCCTTATGCCCGGTGTTTTGTTCCACTTTGCCACCCTAGTTTCCGCCATACCGTGTTATGTTCCTTGATTTCGCCCTTACACGGTTGGGTGATTTATGGACCCCTTGACAGTTCGCTTTGAATAAGACTCCTCCAAGAAGGCCCAACTTTGGTTTTACCATTTGCCACCTAAGTTTTTTCCCCGGTTTTCATGAGCCGAGGGTCATCTTTATTTTAACCCCCCAGTTGCCTTCGAGGCGGCCCTAACCGAGCTATCATGGGCCACCACGGGAAACTCTAGGCTTGGTTTACTCAGCTAGTCTCAT
>JAHIAM010020960.1:0-40840 GCA_021605205.1 Aegilops longissima | reverse complement strand
GTCGCCATGGACAGAAATGACACTTATCGGCCTGGCATCTTGAGCAAGTTGTATGCATAATGAGAGGCTGCCATAAACTTGGCGAGTGTCGACGCAAGTATTCCATTGTAAGGTAATGGAAAATCAGCAACATCAAGAGTGACTCTTTCAGTCTCCGAAGTTTAACTCGCGCCAAACGCCACCGCAACGTGATCTTTCCTTCGCTTGCTCCTTCCTGATTGATTCCTTGAATGTGCCGGCCTCTTCGAGCTCGCCGTCGGATTTGAGCCTCGAGTACCACGGAGGATATCAGTTCAAACCGCCCCGCCAAACTAGCATCTTGGTGACCTTGAGGTTATGGATAGTTGGTGAAACCAATATCGCTAAGCACCGACCGCGTTATGCGATCGTGGTGGTCTTCAATATCAAAGATGATAGGCGCATGGACCATTTCGAGGCTTTGGACTCGATGGATGGTTCTCGCCGCATTGACTTCCCGTGATCCACCGCTTGAGTTGGCGTGTGAAGTATGCATAGAAGCACCACCGCCCACGATAGGACCTCTGTGGCTTCGAACTCCTGCTCGCTCGCCTCATCATCTTCCATGTCTTCATCGCTGCCGCTATCTTCATCCTCGTCGCGCCGCTGGAGGTCTATCTCCTTGTCCGCCTGCTTGGCATTGCCGCAAGGCCCTCCCCGCCGGACGCTTGCTTGCTCCTCCAAGACCTTCTTGAGCTCTCACCTTGTCGCTACCGTCAGATTCAACCTTCTGCTCAACAAGCTGCTCGACCTTCTTGCAGCCTGGAGGTCATGGCCCTTGGTGCGGTGGATCTTGGCAAGATCGCTTGTTGGAGCCGTCTGCTTGTCGGCGATCGCCACTAGCCGGCAGTTGGTGTCCACGGCAACCTCCTTGCCGGAGCTACCAACTTTGGCTTTCTTGGCGCCACCTCCGCTGTCTGGACTGCTCGACAACCAGCACATCTCGCTTTTCTTCTTCGTTCGACCGCCGCTTTTCTTTGCCGGAGCGCACTCTTCACCGCCGGATCCTACCGCTTTATATTCTCTCCGGGAGTCTCCTCCTTCTTCGTGACGCCGACATTTGTCGCCGAGCATATAGCTCACCGACGCCTTTTGATATTGTACATCGCCATCTCCTCCCGCATCCCGCAGCTCCTCACGCTCGATGAAATGCGCTGATTACCGCCGAGGGTGGACATTTGGGATGTTGCTGTACACGGCTGAATCTCGAATGAACTTGCGCAGGGCTCTCTTCCTTCCGGCGAGCAGATGAAGGTCGCTTCTTGGCTATGAGGCTTGTGGTCACCGTGAAGGCGCCGACAAACATATGGCATAGATCCGCCCAAGAGGATATGGAGTTGTCCGCAAGTGCATGAGCCAAGATCTGACATTGGGCTTGAGTACCAATGGGAAGTAGTTGGCCGAATCTTGTCGCCTCGCCTTCAAAGAGCTTGCACCGCAATGGTGTAGATGCTGAGGAACTCCGACGGATGCGCCTTGCCGCCGATTTCTCTGGTACATCCGCTTGAAATTCTTCTTGTTGGGCCACCGGATTTGCCAAGCTCACGAGTGAACGCAGGGCAACTCTATCACAGACGCAAGTCGCTCGTTCTCTCGGGCGATGCATATCGACAAAGGGCCCAGCGGCTGGTCGGATTGACGCCGGCTTTCTTCGGCGCCGAGCGTGTTCGAGCGCTTCTTGCCGCTGCGTCAGGAAGAACTTGGCGTTGATCGCGACGAGCTCATGGATCTGATGACGCGTGGAGTCGCCTGCCGAGGTGGATCCGCGAGTCGGCGATCTTGGCTTCGGGTGGAGAGTGCATGGTGGTTGCACCCCACAGGTTTGCCGCCACCGCTCGTGCTTTGTCGCCTTGCCGCTGCTGGCGATGCGCCGGTTGCCTCGAGTGTCGCCTGCTGGCAAAGCCGGCGAGACTGATGGTGGCCTCCATTCATCGACCTTTTGTCGGCTGTTGGAGGGTAATCTAGGAGCAGTTGAGCTCTCGCCAAAGCTTCGCTGGGGTGGTGGTGCAGGCGAACGGCGCAGGAGCGGATATGCTCGACTTCTAACTATGTTAGAAGGAGCAGATCCCGCCCAGCGATCGCGTTTCGCCAGCGCCAAGATGTCGGCGGGCAAGCTGGTCTTGAGGGCCTCGGATCCACTAGCTCGATCTTTGATCCAACGAAGCGATGGTACTATGAATACCATGACGTTGTCGGTCCCGCTGCTTCGAGATGGGCGCGTGCGGTACGGACGCCGAGGTCTGCGCGGCCTTGCCCTTGGACTTGGCAGCATCATGGGCCTCGCCGACGTCCGCTCTTCCATCAGGTTCACCCCACCACCCATCTGCCCGTGGTGGTGGGATTGACGTGGACGGCCTCGCTGTCAGCCAAGCCTTCTTCTTCGTGGCATGTTGAAGAAGATGATGAAGATGTTGCTCGGTGAACGCCGGATCAGGTTCACACAGCCTCGACGCCCCTACCGGGCGCCGCCAAAGATGTCGGGAAGTTGATCGGCCCACGAACACCTATGGGATCAAGCGGATCGAGCCCTTTCGTTCGGTGGGGAGCGGAGGTTGCACGAAGAGCAGATCGAGGCGGTCATCATGAGCAGTTTATCTAGCTTCGGAGCTCTCGGAGAGATAATACTCCTACCGCTGCTTTGTCCGATTATATTGTGTTCTTGCTAGGAGCCCGAGAGCTACAAGACCTAGCGTGAGTGTCTCCTGTTTCAATGAGTCGAACCCCCCACGCTAATGCATGGGCCTCCTTTTATATGCACAAGGGGTCACCGACAGTGGCAACGAGACAAGGGCAAAAAGGAAAATGAGTTGCGTTGGTACAGCTACTTGTACAAAGGTATCCTACCTAACCCCGACGGCAGGGGACAAAATTATTAAATGCCCGCCTAATTCGACTAAACAGAGCAGTAAGGGACTGGGCGCCACTGCTCGCCACGATGGCCACCTTTGTCAAGACCGCTACCACCGAGCCCCATCGCCTCACAGCCTCTTGCCACTTGTGCTTGGGAAGGTCCCATGGCATATCGCTGGTGGATGAGCTGGAGCGAGGAACGGAGTGGAATCTGTCGCATGCAAGCGCCTTTGCCGCGTTGTTGCCTTTGTCGTGTCCGAAGCTTGTCGCCATCGACTTCCGCAAGCCCTCTTGCCGGGCCTTGTCTTCCATGTCCCTCGATATTCTTCCGCAAGCTCCTCTTGCCGGGTCTTGCTCTTTGGCTTGAATACTTTGTTCTTGAATGGCTCTAATGGAAACGCTGGAGGACCTTGGCGATCACTAAGCAAGCCTTGCCGCTGGGTGTCTGCGATCGCCTGCGTGCACGAAGTTCGGGATACTAGGTTACCCTCTACTCTAGTACAATCGACAGTTTGTTATACCTCTTGATCCCATCCTCCCTAAGCACACATGAAGAGCAACCGACCATTAGTGCCAGATATTATGTATATTTGTGTGGGCTTTCAACGTGTCAAATCATCACCGAAAAACAAGTTCTGCAAGTTGTCGGGCGCTTCGGGAACGGGCGCCCTGCATTTGCTCGCTCAGCCTGCACAGGCGTGGCTCAAAGGGGCCCAGGACGGCCCATCTTCGCTCAACGCAACTCAAGACCTCGCGAGGGGCCAAGCCTCGTGGGGCGGATTTACCAAGAGCTTCTCAGCACGGCCTCCAAGTTGGCTCATGAGGAGGCGGAGAGTTCAAGGCAGTGGTACTTACAGGTGCCCATGACGTAAGCCATGATTCACCAAGGGCGCCAGGGCGCCAGCCCGCCAGTGTCCTCCTTTCTCTTTGGTGCAAAGGAGCAAGCGCAGTAAGAGCATCAAGCAAAGGCCCCGCTTTGGTGCAACAAGACCAAGACCAGCCCCAACGGCCGGAAGGGAGTCATCGTGAGCCCAAGCAGGCCATCACCAGAGCCTTTGTAGGCGAGACCAACTTTAGTCAGATAAGTGTACCCGATGTTCCCTTCAAAATAGCTAATTGTTGGCGCCTTCCCGCCAATATTTGGGAAGAGGCCTGTGGCCTTCGCTTATATAAGTAGAGCTAGCCACCATAGTAGGGAGGCTGGCATTTTTGGGATCCAGAGAGAGAGAGATAGAGACCATCCTCAAGCCAGAGCGACGGACACCACCTAGTAGTTCATCGCACTCCACCAAGAATAGACTCGCGAGGCTGTTCTTCCCTCGATCGTTCTTCATCACCCTAAGAGGCAATCCACCACGCCACAAACTAGAGTAGGGTATTACTGTTGGGGAACGTGCAGAAAATTAAAATTTTTCCTACGGTTTCACCAAGATCCATCTATGAGTTCATCTAGCAACGAGTATTCAGATTAGATAGCATCTACATACCACTTTGTAGATCGCAATGGCTTCGGAGTGAACGGATGAGGTAGTCGAACTTGCCGCGATCCAATTCACGATGATCTAGTGCCGAACGGACGGCACCTCCGCTCAACACACGATGGTTACGTAACGCCTCCTTCTTCTTGATCCAGCAAGGTGAAGGAGAGGTTGAGGAAGATGGCTCCAGAGCAGACGACGAAGGGATGGTGGAACTTGCAGATTCTGCAGGCTTCACTGCACCACGGAGGAGGAGGATGGTTGGAGAGGGAGAGGAGGCGCCCAGGCAAAGGTGCTGCTGCCCCTTCCCTCCCCCTTTATATAGGTGCCAAGGAGGGAGGGCGAGCCTTGCCCCCTCCTCCAAGGGAGGGTGCGGCCAAGAGGGGAGGTGTCCCCTCCCAAGGCACCCCTGAGGTGCCTTCCCTTCATGGACTCTCCCCTTTTTCACCCTAGGCGATGGGCCCCTTGGGGCTGGTTCCTTGGCCCATGTGGGCCTAGGCGCACCACCTAGGGCCCATGGGCCCTCGGGCTGGTGGCCCCACTTGTGGACCCGACCCATCCGTGGTCCCAGACAAACCGATATCACCAAACTTGTCCCATGGTCAAACAGCACTTCCTATATATAATTTTACCTCCGACCATTCCGAACTCCTCGTGACGCCCGGATCTCATCCGGACTCAACAACATTCGGGTTACTGCACATACATATTCCTATAACCCTAGCGCTATCAACCTTATGTAGACCTTACGGTTCGGGAGACATGCGAACCGAGACGCTTCGGCAATAACCAACAGCGGATCCGATACCCATGTTGGCCCTACATGCTCCACGATGATCTCATCGATGAACCACGGGTCAAGGATTCAATTAATCCCGTGATACGCATTTCCTTTGTCAATCGGTATTTTACTTGCCCGAGATTCGATCGCGGATACCAATACCTCGCTCAATCTCAAATCGCAAGTCACTTTTTCTCGCACAGAATGCATGATCCCGTGATCAAACACTTTGATCACATTGAGCTCATTGTGATGATGCATTACCGAGAGGGCCCGGTGATACCTCTCCGCTGCCGGAGGACAAATCCGCCTCGATCCATGTCAACCCAATGACATTTCGGAGATACCGAGCATACCTTTATAGTCACCCGCCACGCTGACGCTTCACACCCAAAGCACTCCTACGGTATCCGGGAGTTACACGATCTCATGGTCTAAGGAAAGGATACTTGACATTGGAAAACTCTAGCAAACGAACTATGCGATCTTATGCTATGTTTTAGGATTGGTCTTGTCCATCACATCATTCTCCTAATGATGTGATCCTGCTATCGATGACATCCAATGTCCATAGTCAGAAACCATGACTATCTGTCGATCAACGAGCTAGTCAACTAGAGGCTCACTAGGGACATGTTGTTGTCTGTTATTCCACATGTATTACGCATTTCCTGCTAACACAATTATAGACTAATAAAGACAATTATCATGAATAAGGAAATATAATAATAATGCTTTTATTATTGCCTCTAGGGCATATTTCCAATAGTCTCCCACTTGCACTAGAGTCAATAATCTAGTTACATTGTGATGAATCAACACCCATAGAGTTCTGCTGATCATGTTTTGCCTTAGGGAGAGAGTTTAATAACGGATCTCGACATTCAGATCCGGTACTTTACAAATTTCTATGTTCCATCTTGAACATTTTCACGAATGGAGTTGAAGCACGCTTGATGTTAGTCTTCTTGTGAAACCTGGGCCCTTTGCAAGTGCAATAGCTCAGTGTTGTAAGAAGAGCTTGATTGGCCCCGACGCATTGGGTATGACTAGGTCGGTGATGAACTCCTTCACCCAAATTGTTCATGTGGCCTCCGAGGCTGCCATGTACTCCGCTTCACATGTAGATCCCGCCACGACGCTTTGCTTGCAATGCACCAGCCATCGCCCACCATTCAAAATATACACGATCCGGTGACTTAGAGTCATCAGATTCGGTCGGGTTAGCGCCGACGAACCTTTTACCATTTAGCTTTCCACCTCCATAAACGGAAACATTTTTAGTCCTTTTGTACTTCAGATATTCTTGACTGTCCAAAGGTTCCTTGCGGGATTACTTTGGTACCTTCCTACCAAACTTACGGCAAGGTTTACATCAGGTTGGCACAAGATGGCATACATAATAGAACCTATGGCTGAGGCATAGGGATGACACCATCTCTTCTATATCTTCGCCGGGTCGGACATTGAGCTGAGCTCAATTTCACACCTTGTAGCACAGGTAAGAACCTTCTTAGATTGATCCATATTGAACTTCTTCAATATCTTATCAAGGTATGTGCTTTTGGAAGACCATGAGGCGCCTCGATTATCTCTATAGATCTTGATGCCTAATATATAAGCAGCTTCTCCAAGGTCCTTCATTGAAAAACTCTTATTCAAGTAGGCCTTTGTTGTCCAAGACTATATCATTTCCCATCAAAAGTATGTCGCCTACATATAATATGAGAAATGCTACAGAGCTCCCACTCACTTTCTTGTAAAACAGGCTTTCCAAACTTAAACCCAAACGCTTTGATCATCTCATCAAAGCTTAATGTTCCAACTCCAGATGCTTGCACCAGCCCATAAATCGAAAGGGGAGCTTGCAACCTTGTCAGATTCTTAGGATCGAAAAACCTTCCGCTGCATCATATACAATTTTCCTTAAGGAAACCATTAAGGAATGCCGCTTTGACGTCCATTTGCCATATCACATGCATAGACAGCCTCGGATCACCCCTGAGGAGGAACAAGAAGAGCCGGAACAAGAAGAGGTTATCACGGCGGATGACTCGCCAATGCTTGACCGACACGCCAAGGTGGCCTTGCACATGTTGATGCCAATGAACCCTATGAGCCCGCCATTGATTATAGTGATGATGATGATTATGCATTTATTGATGATACTCGATCCGCATTATTAGTAGTGTCGTATTACATTTTTTATGTTGTACTTGATGATAATACACTTAAGTGATACATATTATTATTCATGTCGGTCTTTTTTATGTTGTACTAATTTTGTTTATCGTTTGTCATGGCAGGTGTTGAAAGATGGTGGGCGCTGGTCGAGCGTGGTCTCGAGGTCTTCCATTCAGACGCATTCTCTCCGCCGAGCGTTGTCGACAGATGACCACACCGCTGCCCTTCTTCGCGGACCAAGGTGCCCGCAGAGGGACGAGGGGAAGAGAGGAGGTAGGGCATGGTCGTGGGAGAGGAGGTAGGGTGATCACACGCGCCTCTCGCGCCACCCCTCAGCCTGTTTCACCCGAGCACGGATCTAGGGTGGACTGGCCCGAGGAGGAGGCTGCACGGACTCCGTCCACGAGCTCATGGGTCCACGGGTCTTGGGACTCAGTTCGCCCACGTGACTTTGGAGGAGCACACGTCCGGATGGGGTACCTGGCCGGATCAGCCCGAGGAGCCGAGTGTCCATGCCGATGATGGCGGGAGCCGATCGATCTTGAGGAGGAGGGGGCACCGTCATCAGCAGGTTACACGGTTCTGGCCCTGCGTTCTGTGACCCGCGAGCGAGGTGGTTGATTTTCCCCATGGGGAGAGGTACGTAAGTGCATTTAATATTTTTGTACCTTGTGCATTCAAGTTTTTTCAAATAACTAATGCGCTGGCCTTGTCATGCTGCAGAGGTTGGGACCACCATCATAGTGTCCGCCGCCCAACTCCGCCCTTGAGTTCTTTGCCGCAAAACTTCCCGGGTTTGTCACGCTGTTCGTGAGGGTCGGCTTCAGAGCTTGATTGAGCTGGGAGCACCACGCATGTTCTGCCCCACGGATGAGATTATCGACGTGTCGCAGTGACGAGGCGCATATGGTGATCGAAAGTTCGTAATTTCTCCCACACATTTAAAATCTTCAACTAGCTAGTTATTAATTGTACTAATCAATATTGTCTCATTTGATTGCATATTCTATGGTGTGTGAGGAGGGATACGAGGAGGACGCGCATGTTATCGAGAACGCTCAGCGCCTTACCCGTAATCCTACGACACGAGGCTCGTGCGTGCTGTTCGAGACTACTACGCCTTGCGTGGTATCAAGAAGACCAAGTCAAGCGTGTCGATAAGTTCCCGAGTAAGGAGCAGACATGAAGGTAATTTTAAGGCCTTCTACTTAAGTTCCTTCATTTAGTAATTCTAGCCAGAGCGCCAAGTTTCTATTTGCTAACTTAGGCGCCCGAGATGGTGCGGATCGGATGGATTGTTGGGAGGTGTTGGTCATGAGTGGTGCTCAAAACAATGGCTAGCCCTCCACAACGAGGCCAAGGACAACGTGCTCAAATGGAAGGTGTGCTACACCATCAAGGCAGCTCCAACTTATATCAATGCAAGAATCGGTATGTGGTTTGCTTCATGATTCATGCAATTCATTCATCATGCTAGCTTGAGCCCTTTAATTACTAATTTTCATTGTTTCTCTTTTCAGCACGCCACAATAAGGTGGATAAGGTGCCTGTACGACTGTATGCCATGGCCCACACCGCTTCTTTTCAAGAAAGTCAAGGCTTTCTCTCCCGACTCGATGATGCAAACAACTTCACCAACATCTCCTCCCACAACAAGCTCGTGAGATATAGAGATGAGGGGAAGGCGAGGAAAGGAGGACTTTAACCCGAGCCAGGTCCCATTGATCCGAGTGTTGATGATATCTGTGGCGGGAGGTCCCATGGCTCCATAGCCATTGAGATGGACTTATCCGCTGTCCTAGCACTCTCGGAGATCAAGGCGCACCAAGCTCCGGCTCCCGAGATAAGGCCCGTGAACGCCAAAGGCAACTCGCCATCAAGGTTAGTGATACATACTCGCTATCTTTCTCATTACATTGTGTGCGCCCATCAATGATTACAAATGGTCATGTGAGTGGTGTTGCAGGGCACAGAGGAGAGAGATAGAACGGAGAAACTTCTCAAGGAGGCTGGAGAGGCAGCGGAGTTGGAGGAGAGGACGACAAAGATGATGGAGGAGGAGAGGGCACGGAATGACATGCAGGCAAGGGCCATGTACGAGCTCCTTGTGGTAAGTTTCTTCTCGCAGATTAGCCAAAACATTCATGTAGTGTTTGTCTATTACTAACTAGTATGACTGAGTCAAACCAAATGTGCAATTGCAAGTAGAAGACAGTCGACTGCCCACGATGCCAATGATTGCCTCTGGACCACGGTGAGTTTTATTTGAATGGACATTACTAGTCTTAACATTTGAGTGTCATCATGCTAACAAGACATTGAAATGATCTTTGGTGCATGTAACTCTGCATAAGCATCGCACGATCCTTCTCCACCACCGACGAGCCACCCCGCTTCTACACCTCCCGGATCTTGGTAAGTTTATCTAGTGTTTTGCTTAACACATGCATAAAGACCTAGACTTAGCTTTATTTCCTCCAATGCTTACCATAATGACCTAGACTTAGCTTCTTCTCCTCCAAATGACTTAATAAGCTTATCACCTCCAAAACCATCCATTTTACCTAAGTTAGCTCTAAAACGATCTGTATTTAGCTTACTTATGTCAAAATTGCATAATTAGCTTAGTTAGCTCATGATCCATCCATTTTACCTAAGTTAGCTCTAAAATGACCCATTTTACCTAGGTTAGCTTATAAATGATCCAGCTTCATCCAAGTTAGCTCAAAATGACCCATTTCACCTAAATTAGCTCTTAAATGATCCATTTCACCAAGTTAGCTACAAAATGATCCATTTCACCTAAATTAGCTCTTAAATGATCCATTTCACCTAAGTTAGCTCAAAAGATCCATTTCAACTAAATTAGCTCATAAATGATCCATTTCACCTAAGTTAGCTCAAAACCATCCATTTCAACTAAGTTAGCTCATAAAAGATCCATTTCAACTAAATTAGCTCATAAATGATCCATTTCAACTAAGTTAGCTCATAAATGATCCATTTCACCTTAGCTAGCTCATAAACCAATCCATTTCAACTTAGTTAGCTCATAAATGATCCATTTCACCTTAGCTAGCTCATAAACCACCCATTTCAACTTAGTTAGCTCATATATGATCCATTTCACGAAGTTAGCTCACAAATGGCATACTCTTCTTGTTCTAGTCTTCTTCTTGTTCTACTCTTCTCTAGTCTTCTTCTTGTTCTACTCTTCTTGTTCTAACTTTCTTTTTTTCATTTTGCATTTCTTTCACTTGACTAAAGCTTGCATAGATGGAGTGCTCCTTATCCCTTTCTCTCGCTTTTGTATCGCTGAACTATGCATGTATCGTTGGATGAAACTATTGTAATATATATGGTTGGATGCCTCTATGTTGAACTTGTTATGTATGATGGAACTATGCATGTAATATATATGTTTGGATGATGAAGTTATGTGTTGGATATCTTATATGTTTGCTCAGAATGGCTCTTTTGAAATATATCTATATATGTCATATATTTGTGATGAAAATTGTTGATTTTAAAAATGATAAAGAGCCAATATGTGCTTTTGTCAGTTCGCCATCGACGGTAATCATTTTTGCTGCCCACCGCGGGACGCAAAGAAGACACGTGGCATCTAGTCTGCTTCCGGAAGTCACCCATTTGGTCACTTTGCCAGGTGACGTTAAAGAACCGTGACTTTGCCATTAGTGGCAGACAAAGAACTCTGAGACTTTGCCATTAGGTGCGATTTAAAAGAACTCCGACTTGCTAATGCAAGGGCGTAATACTGGGAGACACTAGAAATTTTGCCGTTAGCGGCGGACGGCAAAGGCTCCGCCGTTAGACACTTAACGGATCGACGGCGCATTATTGCTGGCCCGCTTTCTTGTTGTTCATGACTTCAAGAAAGGTCCTTGTTGCCGCCCACCCGGAAGCGGACGGCAAAGTAGTCACATCAGAGCCTACGCTGTCGGAGCTCGTTGCTGTCTGGTGGGTCGACGGCAAAGGATTTGCCGCCCATTATGTTTTGCCGTCCCGCCATGGCGACGCAAAGTAGCTGATTCCTCGTAGTGGATACCTTTAGTCACCCAAGCATGCCAGGACGCTTATACACCCAAAGCACTCCTACTAGATCCGGAGTTACACGACTCATGGTCTAAGGAAAGGATACTTGACATTGGAAAACTCTAGCAAACGAACTATGCGATCTTATGCTATGTTTTAGGATTGTCTTGTCCATCACATCATTCTCCCAATGATGTGATCCGCTATCGATGACATCCAATGTCCATAGTCGTGAACCATGACTATCTGGTTTCATCAACGAGCTAGTCAACTAGAGGCTCACTAGGACATGTTGTCGTCATGTTATTCACACATGTATTACGCATTTCCTCGTTAACACAATTATAGTACTAATAGACAATTATCATGAATAAGGAAATATAATAATAATGCTTTTATTATTGCCTCTAGGGCATATTTCAACAATACACTAACCAAGTGGCCCAACTAGTATAAATCTATGTCTCTTGCGCTGTTTTTCTTTGTAGTTTAGGTCCTCGCGATTCGGGCGAGGTACGTAGATTGTGGAGGGTTGATCTCTGCGCACTTGTAGTTCGAACCTTAAGGGTCTGCCGAACCCGAATCCGACATTTGGCGCGCTGTAGGTGCGCTGAATCTTCCTTCCGCCGCTGCTCTTTCCCCGACTCACCGCAATTATGCTCGACGCTTCCGCTGGCTCATAGCGCCGAGCCGCCACCTCCCATGTCGCCTAAACGGCCCTGGCGGCGGGGCCCTCGCTGCTCTTCGCCACTGGCCACAACGCCACCGTCTTGCCGCGGGAACGAAAGCAAGCTCGCCCCAAAGACTGGCCCATGAGGCGGAAGGCCGCGCCACGCTTTCGCCACCCCGCTGGTTCTTTCACACGCGTTCGCAGGCCATGGAGGCCCGAAGGCACTCTATCGCGCTAACGAGCTCCTGCGCTACCGCCTTGCCGATGACGTTTACGAAGAATGGTTTCACCGAAGTCGCCGAGCTTCACCAAGGCTGCAGGAGGCACCTCAAGGCCGCCCGCCTTCATCAGCAGACCGCACTCGCCGCAGGCGATGAAGCTCCCGGCGCCACCCGCCTCTCTCAAGACGGCGCCGTTTAAGCGCTGCAGCCCCCGGCGAACCTGTCCACCAGCACCGCTGCAAGAGCAGAGCTGGCAAGAAGTTCGCCTGCAAGAAGCTGCCCGGACCCGCCTCCAAAGATGTCAAGACTCACGCCCCCCAGCCAAGGCGCAGGAGGCCCACAAGACCAAGCTTCGCCGCCCGAGGCCCCCCACACGCGAGGGCTGCCGCACCTTCACCGAAGGCACAAGATCGCTGGCCCGCCAAGTCTCAGCTGCACCGCCTCCACGCTACGACGGCACGGGCTGACTTACGGAGTTCCTCCAGCTTACGAGCTGCATCGAGGCTGCCAACGGGATGAAAAGGTCATGCGTAATTGGTTTCTATGGCGCCAAGGACGGAGCCCGCACTGCTCCCCTAATCTCGCTCAGCACGATCTCTTCCTGGCCGAGATGCGACCCGCTTCATCGCCAACTTCCGTAATTTCACATCGCCACCCGCCGTGAGCAACATGCGCCAATCAAGCAAAGAGCTGTGGAAACCTCGCAAAGTACATCCAGCGCCCAACAACGACGCCCAAGATCCCTGTGGTAACGGAGGAGGCCATCATCTCGCTTCTCCGACGCGGCAAGCGACGTCAAGATGAAGGAGGAGCATGGCGATGCATGAAGATCCGTGCACCTCCCCGGAGCTGTTCAACTTAGCGACCAAGTGCGCCAGGCTGAGGAGGGGCGCCTCCCTCCTCGAGCTGCCGCCGTGGATCCCGGAAGAGAAGAAGTCCAAGGCTGGCGACGAAGCTAAGGGGCTGCCGTGCTCGCGTCAAGCGCACACCAAGCGAGGCGCAGATCAGCCCGAGTCCTCAAGGGCAGCCTGACGCGGTACCACCACCTCCACACCCACAACACCAATGAATGTCAAGAGCTCCGGCCGCGCTGGGAAGGGTCGGCAGACGCTGAAAGCGCAAGACGGGCTACGGCCGAGGAGGAGGAAGAAATGCAGATTGAAGATCAGGCCCGCGCCAAGGGTGGCGCGACCAACCTCGCGAGGACCACTGCAAGACCCACTCAGGGAGGCCGAGGGATCAGCTCAGGAGGATCGCCTGCAAGGGAACGCAGGCCTCCCTCCGCCACACCAAGGAGAATCAAGACCCATCAGACGAGGGGCTGGGGCTTCCAGAGGCGGCGCGATCGCTCAGATCCCGGGTGGAGCCTGCCCCACCTCCAACGATCTTCAAGCAGTTCGCCCATGAAGTGAATGCAGTCCTCCCAAGCTCGAGTCCACACGCCTCTGTGGTCGGCGCCCATCACGCTCAGCCAGCGGATCAGCCTGGCGCGCAGCCACAGCCGAGTTCTCCGATCTTTGCTCCCCAATCATCAAGAATGGCCTGGTCAAGACCATCGACGGCATGAGAGTGGCTCAACGCCCCGTCCTGGAGACATTCAACAATCTCAGTGCCCCTACACAGCTTTCAGCCAACCAAGCCCTTCTCCGAGTCACCGACGGCTCCACGGTCCCGATCGGGCAGGTCCCCGCCTCCACTCCGGCCCGCGATAACTACCACACCGAGCTCATCGACTTCGACGCCCACATTCGCCACAGACAACGCCATCCTGTACCTGGCCACAAATTCATGGTCAGAACTCCACCATGGCTACAACATCCTCAAGATGCCAGGAAGGCGGTCATCACGGTGCCTCGTGAAGAAAGAGATGCAAAGAGCTCCCGGAGCCTTCCAGCCGACCGGAAGACCTGCATCACAAGCAGCAGGATGCCTCCCGAGGCAGCACCCAAGAAGAAGAAGACATCGACCGCCCGGCTTTTCAAGAGACAGGCCTCCGGTCCACATCGGGCCAGGGGAGCCTTTCCACATAGGAAGCACGCCCGCGCCTCAGTGGCTCGGGCCTCGAGGGCCACCACCGCCAAGGTCTCGAGGAGGCGCTGGGCACCACGGGAGGCGTGCTTCACGCCTCCCGCAAGCGGTGAGCAAGACCAGAGGGCAGAACCCTCAAGAGTTCATGCCAAGGCCATCCAGAGCTACAGGAGTCAAGGGTCATGAGGGCAGCCGCCATCTACCGTGGCCCCCCATCCAGGCGAGGATGGTGGCAAGGCCCCGCAATCGACATAACAGTGGCTCAACCGAGCCAGATCTCAAGAGCGCCTTTGGCCTCGCGAGGGACGCTATGAGGGTCCCCCACAGCCACGCACGCATGCCTTATGGCTCGCCAAACGCGGCTGCTGCACACCAAAGGCTCATGAGGACCATCCGAGGCTCAAGAGGTCAAGCACGCCCAGCCTCAAGGAGATGGAGATGGCCCCCGAGGAGCCGCCAACGCCCGAGCCTCCCGAGGCCCTCGGCCTGGGGCTCGTGAGGATCGGCCCGCAGCCCACCGAGTCTGCACCAACACCCCTTCATCCCCAACATCACCAGACATCTTTAAGTTTTATCACCGGGAGCGCCTTCAGGTCAGATTATTCCCAGCTGGGTCCGCCTCGCGCATGTATCCCTTTATTTCATGTCATTAGCTTATCCTCACTGGGTGTCCTCGGCTGCATCATCCCAAGCTGGGCCAGTCCCAGCTGCATGTATCCTTCGTGCCTTTTCTTAGGATTATGCTCTCGCCTACCATGCTTGTTATTTGGTGCCTTTTCCTGGTGGCGAATCTGCACGCTAAAGGGGTGCCCGAGCATCGCGATCAGGGCTCCTACCGCCTCCGCCCTCACCTTTGGTCTTGTCCATGGCATCATGACATGGCTTGCCGCCACGGTAGAGACCAGCCCGAGAGCCGGACCCGAGGACGAGTTCCATCATCCACCTCCACTATGCTAGAAGGGGGGGTGCCGAGCATCGCGACTGGTCCTACCGCCTCCGCCCTCACCGGGTCTTGTCCATATCGCGACTGGCTTGCCAATGACGGTAGAGACCAGCCCGAGAGCCGGACCCGAGGACGAGTTGATCATCTAATCCAATTATGCTGCTAAAGGGGGGTGCTCGAGCATCGCGACTGTGGCTTCTACCGCCTCCCGCCTCCTCCGGGTCTTGTCCATGGCATCGCTGACCTGCTTGCCACAACACGGCCGAGACCAGCCCGAGAGCCGGACCAAGACGAGAGCACCGGCAGACCGCCAAATTTGCAGAACACACTCAAGATAAGGCTCAGAGCCAGCGCAACCGCCTTTGAGGTAGGGCCTCGTGAGTCCCAAGGCTTAGCTCACGGTGCCCAGACACCTCTTCATCCCTACTGCCCACGTACACGCAGGGCTAGATACGCCTCAGGGCTCCTCCCGAGGGGAGCCCCTCCCACGCTCCAGGAAGCACCATGCCCGCTACCGGGCCGACGACACCGCCGAGGAGCTTACATGCCCTGCAAGGCTTATGTCTGTACAGTGATAAACAACCGAGGGTGGCCTCGTCGTGATCAACCTCGTGGAGCCTGAGCTCGGGCCGCCCGCCGCAACGCCTCCCTGAGCGCCTGCGAGGGGCCGGCACGGGCCGCGCCTGTCACGCCTGCACGACTCCACTCAGCCTGTGCCTCGGCCGGGTTCAGCACGCCACTCCCCGAGCGGAGCCAAGGCACGATGCCGCTTGAGCATCAAGGGGCCTCCCGAGCATCGCGATCAGAGCCTAATCGGTCACGAGCCCCTCACCCCTTAGTTCCCAGAACAACGCGGTTGAGGTATGCACGGGCCAGCTCGCAGACGAGAACGGTGGATCCGCCCACGCCTCACCTCCCTACTTGATGTTCAGGCGCTTAAGGGGACTCCTGAGCATCGCGACTGTGAGCCTAACTTGTCACGTAGCTCCTCACTCCTTGGTCCCGCCCCCTGTTTCAGTCGGGCTACCCAAGGCCGAGGTATGCGTGGGCCGGGCTCGCCAACAGAGAACATAAGCAAGTAGGAAGCACAAATTTCAAGGAATTCAAAAGCAAATATTACACCACACTGTTATCGCAGCACTAAACGCAAGTTTAAACACCTCCCCGAGGCATGATACATGTGCAGAAAAGCAAGGCAGGGGCCAGCGAGTCACTTGTCGGGGTGGAGCAGCGGGAGTGGGCTCGCCATGAAGTAGCAGGCTGGCAGCTCCGCTCGCTTGGTGCCAAGGTCTGAACTTCCCCAACAGAGCTCCACGCTGACCTTCACAAATTTCTGAGCTGCAGTCGCGATGCTCGTCATTGCCGGCTCCAAAGAAGCTGTCCATGTCGACGCCTGGATCACGACAGATGTGGGTGAGGATGCCACACGCCACAGAAGACAAGACGACGCGGCCTCTACCAATTGTGGGGCCAAGACCAAGGGAGACATCTTCAAGAGCTGGATCAGAAGGGAAGCAGCCATGGGCTGCCCTCCGGCCGCCAAGGCTCTCCAGCCGCATCATAAAGCTCTCTCCACATGCGAGCCTTCACCTATATCCATGAAGGCCACGCTGATCTTCAAGAACCCGGCTTGGGGCCCAAATGACCTCCCTCGCCCAGCCTCCTTACCAAAAGACTCTAGGCGGTCACGGCTTCTTCAGCCTTCTGTCTCTGACGGTCATGAGCCTTCCATGCTTTGCTCCCGCAGAAGGGCCTCGGCGAGCTGGTTCTCCAGCCCTTCACCGCTTCTCCAGCTGGGCTCCACACAATGCATCTTGACGTCTGCCTCCCTGTAAGGGCATCACACCTTTGCTCTCACGAACAGCCTGTTTCTCCTCATCGCAGCCGCCGAGAGGCTCAGACCAGCACCCGATCAAGGCGACAATCCAGCCAGAGGCCAGCTCCAAGCCGTCCGGCCACAAGCGAGGGTCGGTGCCTGCAAGATCCCGCCACACCGGCCCAGCCACAGCAAAGACGATCCAGACAGCCAAGGAGTCGGAGATAGCAGTTATGGAGGAGAGGAGTTACATGCGAGCCACAAGTACTTTGAGGCGAGCGCTGCCATGGCAACGGTGGAGGCAGCTGCCAAGGCTCGGGAGCCTGGTCAAGGGGGCTGAGCTTGTTGGGGAACGAGCAGAAATTCAAAATTTTCCCACGTGTCACCAAGATCTATCTATGGGAGAAACCAGCAACGAGGGGAAGGAGAGTGCATCTACATACCCTTGTAGATCGCTATGGAAGCGCTCATGAGAACGGGGTGAAGGAGTCGTGACTATCGTGATCCAAATCACCGGAGATCCTAGTGCCAACGGATTTGCACCTCCGCTCAACGCACGACAGCCTCGGTGACGCCTCCCATGCCTTGATCCAGCAAGGAGAGAGAGGAGAGGTTGAGGAAGAATCCATCCAGCAGCACGAACGGGCGTGGTGGTGGTGGAGGAGCGCGCAATCCAGCAGGCTTCGCCAAGCACCATGGGAGAGGAGGAGGAGGAGAGGGGCTGCACCAAGAGGAGAAGTTCTCATGTGTTGGCAGCCCCAAAACCTCAAGTATATATAGGGGAAGGGGCTGCGCCTTTAGGGTTTCCCACCCCAAAGGGTGCCAGCCCCAGATCCAACTAGGGGGTTAAGGGAGGAGTGCCCCAAGTCAAGTGGAGGCCTCCCTTTAGGGTTTTCCCCTTCCCATGCGCATGGGCCTTGGGGCCTGCCCTGGGCCCATTAAGGCTAGGGCGCCCCTCACAGCCCATGCTACTGTATTGACGTGGTGGAATAATTCCGGACCTCGACTCCTCCTGGAATCCTCCTAACTCGAAGCTTCATACAATACCAAAAACCCTGCAAGTCGTGATTCCTATTACAATAGCATGAACATCTCATACATCACATATAGATCATTCATCATTCATCACAACTTCCGCCATATCATATCACAAAGCACTTGCTGCAAAAACAAGTTAGACGCCCTCTAATTGTTGTTGCAAGTTTTACGTGGCTGAATTAGGTTCTAGCAAGAACGCTTTCACTCCACGCTCAAACCACAACGTGATTTGTCAATCTCTATTTACCCTTCATAAGGACCCTGTTCATCGAATCCGATCCAACTAAAGTAGGAGAGAGACACCCGCCAGCCACCTTATGCAACTTAGTGCATGTTAGTTGGAACCGTCTCAAAGGCACGACGTAAGGTTGGTCCGGCCGCTTCATCCCACAATACCGCTGAATCAAGATTGACTAGTAACGGCAAGAAGAATTGACAACATCTACGCCACAACAAATTGTGTTCTACTCAAGAAGAAGAACTACGGACAGACCTAGCTCTCATACCATCGTTGGGGAACGCTATGTAAAATTAAAATTTTTCCTACGGTTTCACCAAGATCCATCTATGAGTTCATCTAGCAACGAGTATTCAGATTAGATAGCATCTACATACCACTTTGTAGATCGCAACGAAGCTTCGGAGTGAACATGGATGAGGTAGTCGAACTTGTCGCGATCCATTCACCGATGATCTAGTGCCGAACGGACGGCACCTCCGCTGCTCAACACACGTGACAAGATGTAACGCTCTTCTTCTTGATCCAGCAAGGTGAAGGAGAGGTTGAGGAAGATGGCTCCAGAGCAGCACGACGGGCAGGATGGTGGAACTTGCAGATTCTGCAGGGCTTCGCCAGGCACTACGGAGGAGGAGGATGTGTTGGAGAGGAGAGGAGGCGCCCAGGCAAAGGTGCTGCTGCCCCTTCCTCCCCCCCTATATAGGTGCCAAGGAGGGGAGGCGCAGCCTGCCCCCTCCTCCAAGGGGAGGTGCGGCCAGAGGGGGAGGTGTCCACCTCCCAAGGCACCCCTGAGGTGCCTTCCCTTCATGGACTCTCCCTTTTTCACCCTAGGCGATGGGCCCTTTGGGTTGGTTCTTGGCCCATGTGGGCCTAGGCGCACCACCTAGGCCCATGTGGCCCCCGGGCTAGTGGCCCCACTTCAGGACCCTCGACCCTCCGTGGTCCAGCATAACCGATATCACCAAACTTGTCCCATGGTCAAACAGCACTTCCTATATATAATTCTTTACCTCCGACCATTCCGAACTCCTCGTGACGCCCAGATCTCATCCGGACCTAACAACATTCGGTTACTGCACATACATATTCCTATAACCCTAGCGCATCAACCTTATGTGTAGACCCTACGTTCGGGAGACATGCGCATGACCGAGACGGTTTTCGCATAACCAACAGCGGATCTGGATACCCATGTTGGCTCCTACATGCTCCACGATGATCTCATCGATGAACCACGATGTCAAGGATTCAATTAATCCCGATACGATTCCCTTTGTCAATCGGTATTTTACTTGCCCGATTCGATCACGGTATACCAATACCTGCTCAATCTGCTATCGGCAAGTCACTTTTCTCAGATCATGATGATCCTGATCAAACACTTTGATCACATTGAGCTCATTGTGATGATGCATTACCGAGAGGGCTCCGTGATACCTTCTCCGCAAGCCGGAGTGACAAATCCCGCCCCCGATCCATGTCAACCCAACAGACACTTTCGAGATACCCGTAGCATACACTAATGAATCAGCTACTTTGCCATCTCGCCAGATTTGCCGCCCGCTAGCGGACGCAATAAGCTTCTTGCCATCAACACAAAAGCGGACGGCAAAGAACCGGCTGATGGCAAAGACCAAGGTTACTATCAACAGTTTTTGTCGTTGCCGGCGACGCAAGATTCGCTCCGCTCAAGCTGGACGGCAAAGAGGGAGGGCCCACCGACGAGTTGCAAAAAAACCTAACGGGGTTTTTTCATTCGCTTAGCGGACGGCAAAGAGCACAGAAGGACGGCAAAGGATGGCGACGCAGAAAGAGGGGGGCCCCACGTTAACGGCGCCCCACCCCCTCTCTCTCTTTCTCCCACCTTCGCACCACCCCACTTCTGACTCCCTCATTGCCCACCACCCTCACCCTGGCCGCCTGGCTGTCTCAGCCCGCCGTCTGGCGCCATCGCCTCACGGCCTCACGCCCCAGCCGGGTCTGGCTCACGCCTCGGCTGGCTCAAGGGCTGGCCTCCAGGCCGCCTCAGCCTCCGCCGCCTCAGTCAGACCGCCTCCACCTCGCCACCTGCCCGCCCCGCCTGTGAGTTTCTTCTTTTTTTTTTTCTGTTTTTTTAGTTTTAGGTTTATGTTTAGTTTTAGGTTTATAGGTTTAGTTTAGTTTAGTATTAGGTTTATAGGTTTAGTTTTAGTTTAGTATTAGGTTTAGATTTAGTTTAGTATAAGAAGAAGAAAAGAGAGGAGAGGAGGAAGAAGAAGAGGAAAAGGAAAGGAAGAAGAAGAAGAAGAAGAAGAAGAAGAAGAAGAAGAAGAAGAAGAAGAAGGAAAAAGGAAGAAAAGGAAAAGGAGGAAGAAGAAAAGGAAAAAAGAAAGAAAAGGAAAAGGAAGAAGAAGAAGAGACACCAACCTCGAGACCCCTGAATTTCCGACTCCCGACCCCGACCCCGACACTTTGACCGACCTTCACCCCGAGACCCCGACTCCTGACCTCGACACCTCTGCCTCAATTCCCCGACTCCTCACCACATTTGCACTCCAGACTCCCGGACTTAAGACTTGACACGACACTCTTTAATTTTAGACCCCCGACCCCGACTTCTAGACCTCTTAATTCGATTGAATTCTAATTTCCTAATCGACTCCCGACCCCGAGACCCTTTAATTCCCACACCTCACCCCGACCCCGACACTCTCGGAATTTTAATTTCGACCCCGACACTCGACTCCGACCCCGACCGACATCTAGACTCAGACTCGACCAAGACTATTAACACACCGACCCGAGACTCGACCAATTCTGAGACCCCGAATTCTATTATTCATCGACCTTCGACCGACCTCGACACTCTACTCGACCCCTCGACTAATTCTCGACTCCCCCCTGGCTGACCCGACACCCCGACTCCCGACATTCTCGACTCCCCTAGCTCCCACTCCAACACCCCACTCCCGAGCTCCCACTGCACACCCCACACCACACCTCGGACCCCAAACAACACCCCGACACCGACATCAAGATCACTCCCCGACATCTATTACCTAATAATCTCACCCCCGACTTCTCGAACAAAGACTCCTGACTTCGACACCAAGCACTCCTAAACCGACAGACACCCCACCACCGACACCTCCCGGGTAAGGTGTTTTGGCCTTCCGTGAGGCCGATGGGTCATATATATATTTGTGAATTATTAGTTAGGTCATATATTTTCGATTTTGCTATGAAAACATCATATATAATTGTGTTGATCGTAGTTTTAATTGTGCAGTTGTTTCATCGTCAGCGAGGTTTGGGTTCACCACCTCGCCGTGGTGTTTGATTTAGCTCGCTTCTTCGCTCGTGGGTATACAAAATGACAACTCCTCCTCCCATTAATTATTTGATCTATTCGATGAAACTTGATAGCTAGCTATATATGTGTCTTGAATCATCGCGACATGTAACTAATATGTATGTCTCCTGTCGAAGTTGCCATAGTTATAAATATGCATGCATTTATTTATAACCTTGATTCTTTCAATTGTCCAACGCTATCCATGGATTAGCTCGAAGAGTAGTAGAGCTGTCTGTTCTATAAAGACATCCGACGATATATTTCGTTGCTCCTTGTTCTCCTACACATCCTCTCTGCTTATTGCGTAGACGTATCGTGAGAACGCGGGAGGTGCCAAATTTTGCGCCGGATCCGAGCATAGCATGGGAAATGAACCCATCTACACATACACGGGTGGGATTAGGACCTATCATTACCTATTAGAGTGTAGGTTGTATGGATTTAATAAAATTGACAAAGTAGATCAATCGATGAATATATACATGGTGAATTACATATATAATTGTTGTGTCCAAGAGTTCGAAGTCAAGATGAGTGACCGTGGTTTGGATGTATACCGTCACAATCGTCAATAAATGGAGCTTGAATGGTTCACAAAACTAAGGGTTTGTGTGTCAGATTGGTAAATGGCCAAAGAAAACTCAGCCCCTGCTTCCGCAAGGGCAATTGGGAAAAGAAGAAGAATGAAATGGGTACACCGCAGAAGAGTGGTTTTACGCCTCGATTATATGGTGGATATTTCAGTGAGTCCGCCAACATGACCGAGAAATGAGGTGGATCGCCGTCGCACCGGGATTTGGTACAAATGGATGGAAAACATGGTAAGGCTATGATGATGCTCGGATTCTGGACGAGGAGATGGAGGAATCTCGGCAGTTGCCTCAATGAAATGTTGGAGTCTTCGAACTGGCCCACTTGTTACACACCGAGCTTTGTCATTGATGTCATCTCACAAGTAATGGCTCAAGGCTCAACATCCTTAAGTAGAATGCTGACGCAATTATGACAAAGATTTGGACGCTTTTCTACCAAAAGGCCATGTAATGCCCGCAAACCTGTATCAATGGGATTAAAATCTGCAATCAAGATGCCCTATGAGAAGATACATGCTCGTGAGAAAGGATGTGCCTTATTTAGGCTTGACTATGACTTGAACTATTGTCCCATTTGCAAGTCTTCCAGTATATTGTGGTAGACAACTGGGTGAGAAGACATGCACTAAAATCCTGGTTAGTGTTCTTCGGTATATGCCAATCGCATTTCAAGACTTCAACGTTTTCATGGTCAAGAGACGCTTTATTGATGACATGGCACAAAACAGTAAAAGAACCTAACTAGATGCGTATGGGAATTGATGATGGTACACACATCGATGGTGTATGTGGAAAAAGTTTGATGAATTATATGCCGACAAAGCGGTGATCCGGAGGCATCCTCGAGTCGGCATCAAGACGGATGGGTTCAGTTGTGTTTGGTATGACGGCAGCCCAATACGCTTGTTGGCCTGTGATTTGTCTTTCCACCAATCTCCTGACAGATTATGCAAAGAAAGAACATTTTCCCGACGTTGATAATTCCAGACCCAACTATCCCGCAAAATATGAATGTGTACATGCACCGCTTAAGGAGAATTGCAAGAAGCCTGGATAATGGGTTCAAGACATACGACGCTTTAGCAAACTAACTTCATAATGCGTGGTTCTGCACATGTACGACGATGACTTGCCGGGCAGATGCGCTTATTCACATGGTGTGTATGGAAGGTTCTCGTCTCATGCAAGGGAGCTCTTGAGTTTCGCTATTTCAGTCGGTCGCAAGTTTTCTTGCTTCACATGCATAGACAGCCTCGGATCACCCCTGAGGAGGAACAAGAAGAGCCGGAACAAGAAGAGGTTATCACGGCGGATGACTCGCCAATGCTTGACCGACACGCCAAGGTGGCCTTGCACATGTTGATGCCAATGAACCCTATGAGCCCGCCATTGATTATAGTGATGATGATGATTATGCATTTATTGATGATACTCGATCCGCATTATTAGTAGTGTCGTATTACATTTTTTATGTTGTACTTGATGATAATACACTTAAGTGATACATATTATTATTCATGTCGGTCTTTTTTATGTTGTACTAATTTTGTTTATCGTTTGTCATGGCAGGTGTTGAAAGATGGTGGGCGCTGGTCGAGCGTGGTCTCGAGGTCTTCCATTCAGACGCATTCTCTCCGCCGAGCGTTGTCGACAGATGACCACACCGCTGCCCTTCTTCGCGGACCAAGGTGCCCGCAGAGGGACGAGGGGAAGAGAGGAGGTAGGGCATGGTCGTGGGAGAGGAGGTAGGGTGATCACACGCGCCTCTCGCGCCACCCCTCAGCCTGTTTCACCCGAGCACGGATCTAGGGTGGACTGGCCCGAGGAGGAGGCTGCACGGACTCCGTCCACGAGCTCATGGGTCCACGGGTCTTGGGACTCAGTTCGCCCACGTGACTTTGGAGGAGCACACGTCCGGATGGGGTACCTGGCCGGATCAGCCCGAGGAGCCGAGTGTCCATGCCGATGATGGCGGGAGCCGATCGATCTTGAGGAGGAGGGGGCACCGTCATCAGCAGGTTACACGGTTCTGGCCCTGCGTTCTGTGACCCGCGAGCGAGGTGGTTGATTTTCCCCATGGGGAGAGGTACGTAAGTGCATTTAATATTTTTGTACCTTGTGCATTCAAGTTTTTTCAAATAACTAATGCGCTGGCCTTGTCATGCTGCAGAGGTTGGGACCACCATCATAGTGTCCGCCGCCCAACTCCGCCCTTGAGTTCTTTGCCGCAAAACTTCCCGGGTTTGTCACGCTGTTCGTGAGGGTCGGCTTCAGAGCTTGATTGAGCTGGGAGCACCACGCATGTTCTGCCCCACGGATGAGATTATCGACGTGTCGCAGTGACGAGGCGCATATGGTGATCGAAAGTTCGTAATTTCTCCCACACATTTAAAATCTTCAACTAGCTAGTTATTAATTGTACTAATCAATATTGTCTCATTTGATTGCATATTCTATGGTGTGTGAGGAGGGATACGAGGAGGACGCGCATGTTATCGAGAACGCTCAGCGCCTTACCCGTAATCCTACGACACGAGGCTCGTGCGTGCTGTTCGAGACTACTACGCCTTGCGTGGTATCAAGAAGACCAAGTCAAGCGTGTCGATAAGTTCCCGAGTAAGGAGCAGACATGAAGGTAATTTTAAGGCCTTCTACTTAAGTTCCTTCATTTAGTAATTCTAGCCAGAGCGCCAAGTTTCTATTTGCTAACTTAGGCGCCCGAGATGGTGCGGATCGGATGGATTGTTGGGAGGTGTTGGTCATGAGTGGTGCTCAAAACAATGGCTAGCCCTCCACAACGAGGCCAAGGACAACGTGCTCAAATGGAAGGTGTGCTACACCATCAAGGCAGCTCCAACTTATATCAATGCAAGAATCGGTATGTGGTTTGCTTCATGATTCATGCAATTCATTCATCATGCTAGCTTGAGCCCTTTAATTACTAATTTTCATTGTTTCTCTTTTCAGCACGCCACAATAAGGTGGATAAGGTGCCTGTACGACTGTATGCCATGGCCCACACCGCTTCTTTTCAAGAAAGTCAAGGCTTTCTCTCCCGACTCGATGATGCAAACAACTTCACCAACATCTCCTCCCACAACAAGCTCGTGAGATATAGAGATGAGGGGAAGGCGAGGAAAGGAGGACTTTAACCCGAGCCAGGTCCCATTGATCCGAGTGTTGATGATATCTGTGGCGGGAGGTCCCATGGCTCCATAGCCATTGAGATGGACTTATCCGCTGTCCTAGCACTCTCGGAGATCAAGGCGCACCAAGCTCCGGCTCCCGAGATAAGGCCCGTGAACGCCAAAGGCAACTCGCCATCAAGGTTAGTGATACATACTCGCTATCTTTCTCATTACATTGTGTGCGCCCATCAATGATTACAAATGGTCATGTGAGTGGTGTTGCAGGGCACAGAGGAGAGAGATAGAACGGAGAAACTTCTCAAGGAGGCTGGAGAGGCAGCGGAGTTGGAGGAGAGGACGACAAAGATGATGGAGGAGGAGAGGGCACGGAATGACATGCAGGCAAGGGCCATGTACGAGCTCCTTGTGGTAAGTTTCTTCTCGCAGATTAGCCAAAACATTCATGTAGTGTTTGTCTATTACTAACTAGTATGACTGAGTCAAACCAAATGTGCAATTGCAAGTAGAAGACAGTCGACTGCCCACGATGCCAATGATTGCCTCTGGACCACGGTGAGTTTTATTTGAATGGACATTACTAGTCTTAACATTTGAGTGTCATCATGCTAACAAGACATTGAAATGATCTTTGGTGCATGTAACTCTGCATAAGCATCGCACGATCCTTCTCCACCACCGACGAGCCACCCCGCTTCTACACCTCCCGGATCTTGGTAAGTTTATCTAGTGTTTTGCTTAACACATGCATAAAGACCTAGACTTAGCTTTATTTCCTCCAATGCTTACCATAATGACCTAGACTTAGCTTCTTCTCCTCCAAATGACTTAATAAGCTTATCACCTCCAAAACCATCCATTTTACCTAAGTTAGCTCTAAAACGATCTGTATTTAGCTTACTTATGTCAAAATTGCATAATTAGCTTAGTTAGCTCATGATCCATCCATTTTACCTAAGTTAGCTCTAAAATGACCCATTTTACCTAGGTTAGCTTATAAATGATCCAGCTTCATCCAAGTTAGCTCAAAATGACCCATTTCACCTAAATTAGCTCTTAAATGATCCATTTCACCAAGTTAGCTACAAAATGATCCATTTCACCTAAATTAGCTCTTAAATGATCCATTTCACCTAAGTTAGCTCAAAAGATCCATTTCAACTAAATTAGCTCATAAATGATCCATTTCACCTAAGTTAGCTCAAAACCATCCATTTCAACTAAGTTAGCTCATAAAAGATCCATTTCAACTAAATTAGCTCATAAATGATCCATTTCAACTAAGTTAGCTCATAAATGATCCATTTCACCTTAGCTAGCTCATAAACCAATCCATTTCAACTTAGTTAGCTCATAAATGATCCATTTCACCTTAGCTAGCTCATAAACCACCCATTTCAACTTAGTTAGCTCATATATGATCCATTTCACGAAGTTAGCTCACAAATGGCATACTCTTCTTGTTCTAGTCTTCTTCTTGTTCTACTCTTCTCTAGTCTTCTTCTTGTTCTACTCTTCTTGTTCTAACTTTCTTTTTTTCATTTTGCATTTCTTTCACTTGACTAAAGCTTGCATAGATGGAGTGCTCCTTATCCCTTTCTCTCGCTTTTGTATCGCTGAACTATGCATGTATCGTTGGATGAAACTATTGTAATATATATGGTTGGATGCCTCTATGTTGAACTTGTTATGTATGATGGAACTATGCATGTAATATATATGTTTGGATGATGAAGTTATGTGTTGGATATCTTATATGTTTGCTCAGAATGGCTCTTTTGAAATATATCTATATATGTCATATATTTGTGATGAAAATTGTTGATTTTAAAAATGATAAAGAGCCAATATGTGCTTTTGTCAGTTCGCCATCGACGGTAATCATTTTTGCTGCCCACCGCGGGACGCAAAGAAGACACGTGGCATCTAGTCTGCTTCCGGAAGTCACCCATTTGGTCACTTTGCCAGGTGACGTTAAAGAACCGTGACTTTGCCATTAGTGGCAGACAAAGAACTCTGAGACTTTGCCATTAGGTGCGATTTAAAAGAACTCCGACTTGCTAATGCAAGGGCGTAATACTGGGAGACACTAGAAATTTTGCCGTTAGCGGCGGACGGCAAAGGCTCCGCCGTTAGACACTTAACGGATCGACGGCGCATTATTGCTGGCCCGCTTTCTTGTTGTTCATGACTTCAAGAAAGGTCCTTGTTGCCGCCCACCCGGAAGCGGACGGCAAAGTAGTCACATCAGAGCCTACGCTGTCGGAGCTCGTTGCTGTCTGGTGGGTCGACGGCAAAGGATTTGCCGCCCATTATGTTTTGCCGTCCCGCCATGGCGACGCAAAGTAGCTGATTCCTCGTAGTGGATACCTTTAGTCACCCAAGCATGCCAGGACGCTTATACACCCAAAGCACTCCTACTAGATCCGGAGTTACACGACTCATGGTCTAAGGAAAGGATACTTGACATTGGAAAACTCTAGCAAACGAACTATGCGATCTTATGCTATGTTTTAGGATTGTCTTGTCCATCACATCATTCTCCCAATGATGTGATCCGCTATCGATGACATCCAATGTCCATAGTCGTGAACCATGACTATCTGGTTTCATCAACGAGCTAGTCAACTAGAGGCTCACTAGGACATGTTGTCGTCATGTTATTCACACATGTATTACGCATTTCCTCGTTAACACAATTATAGTACTAATAGACAATTATCATGAATAAGGAAATATAATAATAATGCTTTTATTATTGCCTCTAGGGCATATTTCAACAATACACTAACCAAGTGGCCCAACTAGTATAAATCTATGTCTCTTGCGCTGTTTTTCTTTGTAGTTTAGGTCCTCGCGATTCGGGCGAGGTACGTAGATTGTGGAGGGTTGATCTCTGCGCACTTGTAGTTCGAACCTTAAGGGTCTGCCGAACCCGAATCCGACATTTGGCGCGCTGTAGGTGCGCTGAATCTTCCTTCCGCCGCTGCTCTTTCCCCGACTCACCGCAATTATGCTCGACGCTTCCGCTGGCTCATAGCGCCGAGCCGCCACCTCCCATGTCGCCTAAACGGCCCTGGCGGCGGGGCCCTCGCTGCTCTTCGCCACTGGCCACAACGCCACCGTCTTGCCGCGGGAACGAAAGCAAGCTCGCCCCAAAGACTGGCCCATGAGGCGGAAGGCCGCGCCACGCTTTCGCCACCCCGCTGGTTCTTTCACACGCGTTCGCAGGCCATGGAGGCCCGAAGGCACTCTATCGCGCTAACGAGCTCCTGCGCTACCGCCTTGCCGATGACGTTTACGAAGAATGGTTTCACCGAAGTCGCCGAGCTTCACCAAGGCTGCAGGAGGCACCTCAAGGCCGCCCGCCTTCATCAGCAGACCGCACTCGCCGCAGGCGATGAAGCTCCCGGCGCCACCCGCCTCTCTCAAGACGGCGCCGTTTAAGCGCTGCAGCCCCCGGCGAACCTGTCCACCAGCACCGCTGCAAGAGCAGAGCTGGCAAGAAGTTCGCCTGCAAGAAGCTGCCCGGACCCGCCTCCAAAGATGTCAAGACTCACGCCCCCCAGCCAAGGCGCAGGAGGCCCACAAGACCAAGCTTCGCCGCCCGAGGCCCCCCACACGCGAGGGCTGCCGCACCTTCACCGAAGGCACAAGATCGCTGGCCCGCCAAGTCTCAGCTGCACCGCCTCCACGCTACGACGGCACGGGCTGACTTACGGAGTTCCTCCAGCTTACGAGCTGCATCGAGGCTGCCAACGGGATGAAAAGGTCATGCGTAATTGGTTTCTATGGCGCCAAGGACGGAGCCCGCACTGCTCCCCTAATCTCGCTCAGCACGATCTCTTCCTGGCCGAGATGCGACCCGCTTCATCGCCAACTTCCGTAATTTCACATCGCCACCCGCCGTGAGCAACATGCGCCAATCAAGCAAAGAGCTGTGGAAACCTCGCAAAGTACATCCAGCGCCCAACAACGACGCCCAAGATCCCTGTGGTAACGGAGGAGGCCATCATCTCGCTTCTCCGACGCGGCAAGCGACGTCAAGATGAAGGAGGAGCATGGCGATGCATGAAGATCCGTGCACCTCCCCGGAGCTGTTCAACTTAGCGACCAAGTGCGCCAGGCTGAGGAGGGGCGCCTCCCTCCTCGAGCTGCCGCCGTGGATCCCGGAAGAGAAGAAGTCCAAGGCTGGCGACGAAGCTAAGGGGCTGCCGTGCTCGCGTCAAGCGCACACCAAGCGAGGCGCAGATCAGCCCGAGTCCTCAAGGGCAGCCTGACGCGGTACCACCACCTCCACACCCACAACACCAATGAATGTCAAGAGCTCCGGCCGCGCTGGGAAGGGTCGGCAGACGCTGAAAGCGCAAGACGGGCTACGGCCGAGGAGGAGGAAGAAATGCAGATTGAAGATCAGGCCCGCGCCAAGGGTGGCGCGACCAACCTCGCGAGGACCACTGCAAGACCCACTCAGGGAGGCCGAGGGATCAGCTCAGGAGGATCGCCTGCAAGGGAACGCAGGCCTCCCTCCGCCACACCAAGGAGAATCAAGACCCATCAGACGAGGGGCTGGGGCTTCCAGAGGCGGCGCGATCGCTCAGATCCCGGGTGGAGCCTGCCCCACCTCCAACGATCTTCAAGCAGTTCGCCCATGAAGTGAATGCAGTCCTCCCAAGCTCGAGTCCACACGCCTCTGTGGTCGGCGCCCATCACGCTCAGCCAGCGGATCAGCCTGGCGCGCAGCCACAGCCGAGTTCTCCGATCTTTGCTCCCCAATCATCAAGAATGGCCTGGTCAAGACCATCGACGGCATGAGAGTGGCTCAACGCCCCGTCCTGGAGACATTCAACAATCTCAGTGCCCCTACACAGCTTTCAGCCAACCAAGCCCTTCTCCGAGTCACCGACGGCTCCACGGTCCCGATCGGGCAGGTCCCCGCCTCCACTCCGGCCCGCGATAACTACCACACCGAGCTCATCGACTTCGACGCCCACATTCGCCACAGACAACGCCATCCTGTACCTGGCCACAAATTCATGGTCAGAACTCCACCATGGCTACAACATCCTCAAGATGCCAGGAAGGCGGTCATCACGGTGCCTCGTGAAGAAAGAGATGCAAAGAGCTCCCGGAGCCTTCCAGCCGACCGGAAGACCTGCATCACAAGCAGCAGGATGCCTCCCGAGGCAGCACCCAAGAAGAAGAAGACATCGACCGCCCGGCTTTTCAAGAGACAGGCCTCCGGTCCACATCGGGCCAGGGGAGCCTTTCCACATAGGAAGCACGCCCGCGCCTCAGTGGCTCGGGCCTCGAGGGCCACCACCGCCAAGGTCTCGAGGAGGCGCTGGGCACCACGGGAGGCGTGCTTCACGCCTCCCGCAAGCGGTGAGCAAGACCAGAGGGCAGAACCCTCAAGAGTTCATGCCAAGGCCATCCAGAGCTACAGGAGTCAAGGGTCATGAGGGCAGCCGCCATCTACCGTGGCCCCCCATCCAGGCGAGGATGGTGGCAAGGCCCCGCAATCGACATAACAGTGGCTCAACCGAGCCAGATCTCAAGAGCGCCTTTGGCCTCGCGAGGGACGCTATGAGGGTCCCCCACAGCCACGCACGCATGCCTTATGGCTCGCCAAACGCGGCTGCTGCACACCAAAGGCTCATGAGGACCATCCGAGGCTCAAGAGGTCAAGCACGCCCAGCCTCAAGGAGATGGAGATGGCCCCCGAGGAGCCGCCAACGCCCGAGCCTCCCGAGGCCCTCGGCCTGGGGCTCGTGAGGATCGGCCCGCAGCCCACCGAGTCTGCACCAACACCCCTTCATCCCCAACATCACCAGACATCTTTAAGTTTTATCACCGGGAGCGCCTTCAGGTCAGATTATTCCCAGCTGGGTCCGCCTCGCGCATGTATCCCTTTATTTCATGTCATTAGCTTATCCTCACTGGGTGTCCTCGGCTGCATCATCCCAAGCTGGGCCAGTCCCAGCTGCATGTATCCTTCGTGCCTTTTCTTAGGATTATGCTCTCGCCTACCATGCTTGTTATTTGGTGCCTTTTCCTGGTGGCGAATCTGCACGCTAAAGGGGTGCCCGAGCATCGCGATCAGGGCTCCTACCGCCTCCGCCCTCACCTTTGGTCTTGTCCATGGCATCATGACATGGCTTGCCGCCACGGTAGAGACCAGCCCGAGAGCCGGACCCGAGGACGAGTTCCATCATCCACCTCCACTATGCTAGAAGGGGGGGTGCCGAGCATCGCGACTGGTCCTACCGCCTCCGCCCTCACCGGGTCTTGTCCATATCGCGACTGGCTTGCCAATGACGGTAGAGACCAGCCCGAGAGCCGGACCCGAGGACGAGTTGATCATCTAATCCAATTATGCTGCTAAAGGGGGGTGCTCGAGCATCGCGACTGTGGCTTCTACCGCCTCCCGCCTCCTCCGGGTCTTGTCCATGGCATCGCTGACCTGCTTGCCACAACACGGCCGAGACCAGCCCGAGAGCCGGACCAAGACGAGAGCACCGGCAGACCGCCAAATTTGCAGAACACACTCAAGATAAGGCTCAGAGCCAGCGCAACCGCCTTTGAGGTAGGGCCTCGTGAGTCCCAAGGCTTAGCTCACGGTGCCCAGACACCTCTTCATCCCTACTGCCCACGTACACGCAGGGCTAGATACGCCTCAGGGCTCCTCCCGAGGGGAGCCCCTCCCACGCTCCAGGAAGCACCATGCCCGCTACCGGGCCGACGACACCGCCGAGGAGCTTACATGCCCTGCAAGGCTTATGTCTGTACAGTGATAAACAACCGAGGGTGGCCTCGTCGTGATCAACCTCGTGGAGCCTGAGCTCGGGCCGCCCGCCGCAACGCCTCCCTGAGCGCCTGCGAGGGGCCGGCACGGGCCGCGCCTGTCACGCCTGCACGACTCCACTCAGCCTGTGCCTCGGCCGGGTTCAGCACGCCACTCCCCGAGCGGAGCCAAGGCACGATGCCGCTTGAGCATCAAGGGGCCTCCCGAGCATCGCGATCAGAGCCTAATCGGTCACGAGCCCCTCACCCCTTAGTTCCCAGAACAACGCGGTTGAGGTATGCACGGGCCAGCTCGCAGACGAGAACGGTGGATCCGCCCACGCCTCACCTCCCTACTTGATGTTCAGGCGCTTAAGGGGACTCCTGAGCATCGCGACTGTGAGCCTAACTTGTCACGTAGCTCCTCACTCCTTGGTCCCGCCCCCTGTTTCAGTCGGGCTACCCAAGGCCGAGGTATGCGTGGGCCGGGCTCGCCAACAGAGAACATAAGCAAGTAGGAAGCACAAATTTCAAGGAATTCAAAAGCAAATATTACACCACACTGTTATCGCAGCACTAAACGCAAGTTTAAACACCTCCCCGAGGCATGATACATGTGCAGAAAAGCAAGGCAGGGGCCAGCGAGTCACTTGTCGGGGTGGAGCAGCGGGAGTGGGCTCGCCATGAAGTAGCAGGCTGGCAGCTCCGCTCGCTTGGTGCCAAGGTCTGAACTTCCCCAACAGAGCTCCACGCTGACCTTCACAAATTTCTGAGCTGCAGTCGCGATGCTCGTCATTGCCGGCTCCAAAGAAGCTGTCCATGTCGACGCCTGGATCACGACAGATGTGGGTGAGGATGCCACACGCCACAGAAGACAAGACGACGCGGCCTCTACCAATTGTGGGGCCAAGACCAAGGGAGACATCTTCAAGAGCTGGATCAGAAGGGAAGCAGCCATGGGCTGCCCTCCGGCCGCCAAGGCTCTCCAGCCGCATCATAAAGCTCTCTCCACATGCGAGCCTTCACCTATATCCATGAAGGCCACGCTGATCTTCAAGAACCCGGCTTGGGGCCCAAATGACCTCCCTCGCCCAGCCTCCTTACCAAAAGACTCTAGGCGGTCACGGCTTCTTCAGCCTTCTGTCTCTGACGGTCATGAGCCTTCCATGCTTTGCTCCCGCAGAAGGGCCTCGGCGAGCTGGTTCTCCAGCCCTTCACCGCTTCTCCAGCTGGGCTCCACACAATGCATCTTGACGTCTGCCTCCCTGTAAGGGCATCACACCTTTGCTCTCACGAACAGCCTGTTTCTCCTCATCGCAGCCGCCGAGAGGCTCAGACCAGCACCCGATCAAGGCGACAATCCAGCCAGAGGCCAGCTCCAAGCCGTCCGGCCACAAGCGAGGGTCGGTGCCTGCAAGATCCCGCCACACCGGCCCAGCCACAGCAAAGACGATCCAGACAGCGAAGGAGTCGGAGAGATAGCAGTTATGGAGTAGGAGGAGTTGCATACAGAGCCACAAAGGCTTTGAGGCTAGCCATATTTGCTGGCACCGGTGGAGGCAGCTGCTAATGCCGCCTGGGAGTCACCGGGGTCAAGGGGGGGTCGAGTTTGTTGGGGAACGAGCAGTAATTCAAAATTTTCCCACGTGTCACCAAGATCTATCTATGGGAGAAACCAAAGCAATCTAGGGGAAGGAGAGTGCATCTACATACCCTTGTAGATCGCTATGGAAGCGCTCAAGAGAACGTGGGGTGAAGGAGTCGTGACTATCGTGATCCAAATCACCGGAGATCCTAGTGCCGAACGGATTTGCACCTCCTGCTCAACGCACGCACAGCCTCGGTGACGCCTCCCATGCCTTGATCCAGCAAGGAGAGAGAGGAGAGGTTGAGGAAGAATCCATCCAGCAGCAACGAACGGGCGCAGTGGTGGTGGAGGAGCGTGGCAATCCAGCAGGCTTCACCAAGCACCAAGGGAGAGGAGGAGGAGGAGAGGCAGGCTGCACCAAGAGGAGAAGAACTCATGTGTTGGCAGCCCCAAAACCTCAAGTATATATAGGGGGAAGGGGCTGCGCCTTTAGGGTTTTCCACCCCAAAGGGTGCGGCCAGCCCTAGATCCCATCTAAGGGCGGTTAAGGGGAGGAGTGCTCCAAGTCAAGTGGAGGCCTCCCTTTAGGGTTTTCCCCTTCCCATGCGCAAAGATGGCTTTGGGGCTGGTGCCCCTGGGCCCATTAAGGCTAGGGCGCCCCTCACAGCCCATGCTACTGTATTGACATGGTGGAATAATTCCGGACCTCCGACTCCTCTCTGGAATCCTCCTAACCTTCCGAAGCTTCAGTACAACAATCAAAAACCCGAACTTTTTCCGAACCCAACAACAATCTTCCATATATAAATCTTTACCTCCGACCATTCCGAACTCCTCGTGACGCCCGGATCTCATCCGGACTAACAACATTCGCAACTACATACAAACTTCCTATATAATCCTAGCGCCATCGAACCTTATGTGTAGACCCCACGGGTTCGGGAGATATGTAGACATGACCGAGACGCTTCTCCGTCAATAACCAACAGCGGGATCCGATACCCATGTTGGTTCCTACATGTTCCACGATGATCTCATCGGATGAACCACGATGTCAAGGACTCAATCGATCCCAGATACAATTCCCTTTGTCTAGCTAGATAGTACTTCCCGAGATTCGATTGCTTGTATCCCGATACCTTGTTCAATCTCGCTACGGGCAGTCTCTTTACTCGCTCAGAACACATCATCCCGTGATCAACCCCTTGGTCACATTGTGCACATTATGATGATGTCCTACCGAAAGGGCCCAGATACCTCTCCACTACATCGGAGTGACAAACTTTGCCCCATTCGTACAACCAAAAAGACACTTTCGGATATACCGTAGTGCACCTTTATAGCCACCCAGCTTACGTTGTGACGCTTGGTACACCTCAAAGCATTCCTACACGATCCGGAGTTGCACAATCTCATGGTCTAAGGAAAAGATACTTGACATTAGAAAAGCTTTTAGTATACTAACCACGATCTTTGTGTTAGGCTTAGGATTGTCTTGTCCATCACATCATTCTCCTAATGATGTGATCCTGCTATCAACGACATCCTATGTCCATGGTCGTGAAACCGTAATCCATCTATCGATCAACGAGCTAGTCAACTAGAGGCTTACTAGGGACATGGTGTTGTCTATGTATCCACACATGTATCCGAGCTTCCATCAATACAATTATAGCATGGATAATAAACGATTATCATGAACAAGGAAATATAATAATAACTAATTTATTATTGCCTCTAGGCATATTTCCAATAGTCTCCCACTTGCACTAGAGTCAATAATCTAGTTTACATCGCCATGTGATTATCACTCGATAGGTCACATCGCCATGTGACCAACATCCAAAGAGTTTACTAGTGTCATTAAACTAGTTCACATCATCATGTGATTAAGACTCAATGAGTTCCGTGTTTGATCCTGTTTTGCTTGAGAGAGAGGTTTTAGTCAACGGTCCGCAACATTCAGATCCGTACTACTGCAAAATCTCTAGGTCATATTGTAAATGTTGTCCACGCTCCACTTGGAGCTATTCCAAATGGTTGCTCCACCATACGTGATCCGGTTTGCTACCGTGAGTCACTCTGATAGGTGTTAAAGCTTGCATCGACGTAACCCTTACGCCGAACTCTTTATCACCTCCATAATCGAGTAACATGTCCTTATTTACCCAAGGACAATTATTGATCAGCTGTCCAATGATCCATTCTCGGATCATTCTTGTACCCTCGACCGACTCATGGCAAGGCACACTTCCGGCAAGTACACAACAAGATAGCATACCATATAGCCTACGCTCCGAAGCATAGGGACGACCTTCGCCCTTTCTTTCTCTTCGGCCGTGGTTTAGCTCTTTAAGTCTTAACTTCATACCTCATATCTCGTGCAAGAACTCCTTCTTCGACTGATCCATCTTGAACACCTTCAAGATCATGTCAAGGTATATGCTCATTTGAAAGTACCATTAAGCTGCTTTTGATCTATCCTCATAGATCTTGATGCTCAATGTTCAAGTAGCTTAATCCAGGTTTTTCACTTGAAAAACACTTTTCAAATAACCCTCAGATATGCTCTCAGAAATTCTACATCATTTTCGATCAACAATATGTCAACAACATATACTCATCGTAAATTTATAGTGCTCCCACTCACTTCTTTGAAATACAAGTGTTTCATAAACTTGTATAAACCCAAAATCTTTGATCATCCTATCAAAGTTACATATCCAACTCCCAGATGCTTACTCCAACCTTAGAAAGGATCACCGAGCCAGATACCTTTTAGCATCCTTAGGATCGATAAAACTTTCTGATTGTATCACATACAACCTTTCCTTATGAAAACTGTAAGGAAACTCATTTTGACATCCATCTCGCCAGATTTCATAAATGCAGCTAATGCTAACATGATTCCGACGGACTTAAGATCGCTAATGATGAGAAAATCTCATCGTAGTCAACTCCTTGAACTTGTGAAAAACTCTTCGCCACAAGTCGAGCTTCATAGACGGTGACATTACCGCCCACGTCCGCCTTCTTCTTAAAGATCCATTTATCTCAATGGCTTGCCGATCATTGAGCAAGTCCACCAAAGTCCATGCTTTGTTCGATACATGGATCCCATTCTCGATTTGGCGGCCTCGAGCCATTCGTCGGAATCTGGGCCCACCATCGCTTCTCCATAGCTCGAGGTTCATTGTTGTTCAGCAACATGATTCTCTAAGACAGATTATGCGACTCACCAAGTAGCACGCATCCTTGTCACCCTCACGAGGTACAAGAGTGACTTGATCCAAACTTCATGATCACTATCATAAGTTTCTACTTCAATTGGTGTATGTGCCACGGAACAACGTGCTGTGCCTCGCTACACACTAGTTGAAGTGACGGTTCAATAACCTCATCAAGTCTCCACCATCCTCCCACTCAATTCTTTCGAGAGAAACTTTTCCTAGAAAGGACCCGCTTCAAGAAACAATTACTTTTGCTTCGGATCTGAATTAGGAGGTATACCCAACTGTTTTGGGTATCCTATGAAGATGCATTTATCCGCTTGGTCTCGAGCTATCAACTCAAACTTTTTCACATAAGCGCCGAGCCCCAAACTTTTAAGAAATGACAGTTTAGGTTTCTCCAAACCATAGTTCAAACGGTGTCATCTCAACGGAATTATGGGTGCCCTATTTAAAGTGAATGTGGTTGTCTCTAATGCCTAACCCATGAACGATAGTGGTAATTGGATAAGAGACATCATGGTACGCATTCATATCCAATAGGGTGCAACTATGATGTTCTGGACACACCATCACACTATGGTGTTCCAAAGCGGTATTAATTGTGAAACGATTTCACAATGTCTTAATTGGTGCCAAAGCTCGTAACTCTAGATACTCATCTCTATGATCATATCATAGACATTTTATCCTCTTGTCAAGATGATCTTCAACTTCACTCGATATTACTTGAACTATTCAATAATTCAGACTTGTGTTTCATCAAGTAAATATACTCAACATCTACTCAAATCATCTCGTGAAGTAAGAACATAACGATATTCATCTGCATGCCTCAAAGACTCATTGGACTGCACACATCAAAATATGTTACTTCCAACAAGTTGCTATCTTGTTCCATCTATCGAAAACGAGGCTTTTCAAATATCTTGCCCATGTGGTATGATTTGCATATCTCAAGTGATTCAAAATCAATGAGTCCAAACGATCCATCTGCATGGAGTTTCTTCATGTGTATACACCAATAGACATGGTTCACATGTCTCAAACTTTTCAAAACGAGTGAGTCCAAAGATCCATCAATATGGAGCTTCATGCTTTTATACTAATATGATTTACATGGCAGCCACAAGTAAGTGGTACTATCATTACTATCTTATATTTTTGGCATGAAAATGTGTATCACTACGATCGAGATTCAATAAACCATTCTTTTAGGTGCAAGACCATTGAAGGTGTTATTCAAATAAATAGAGTAACCATTATTCTCCTTAAATGAATAATCAGATTGTGATAGACATAATCCAATCATGTCTATGCTCAACGCAAACACCAAATGATAATTATTCTGCTTTAATACTAATCTTGATGGTAGAGGGAGCGTATGGCGTTTGATCACATCACATAAAATTGGAAACACTTCCAACATACATATCCGCCTTCCTTTAGCTAGTCTCCGCTTATTCCAGAGCCTTTTATTTCGAGTTACTAACACTTAGCAACCGAACCGCATTCAATAATTCGTGCTACTAGGAGTACTAGTAAAATACACAATAACTTAATGTATATCCAATATACTTCTATCGACCTTTGCAGCTTTCTTATCTACCAAGTATCTAGGGTGGTTCCGCTCGCTGTCCGCTCCTCTCATTACGTAAGCACCTTAGTCTCTCGGTTTGGGTTCAACCTTGGGTTTCTTCACTAGAGCAGAAACATTTTGCCGCTTCATGAAGTATCCCTTGTTGCTTTCGCCTTCTTGAAACTAGTGGTTTTACTCAACCATCAACAATTGATGCTCCTACTTGATTCTATCATGTGTCAAACATCGCTAACACTTCAAGGATCATCATATCTATCCCTCGATATGTTAGAGTTCATCACGGCTTCAGTAGCTTTGGTGGCAATGACTTTGGAGAAACATCACTATCTCATCCGGAAGATTAACTCCCACTCGATTCAAGTGTTTGTTGTACTCTGCTAATCTGGAGCACAAGCTCAACGATTGAGCTTTTCTCCCTGAGTTTGCGGTGCTAAGAAAATCGCCGAGGTCTTATACCTCTTGACGTAAGTAAGCAGCCTGAAATCCCAATTTCAGCCCTCAAACATCTCATATGTTCCGCGACGTTTCAAAACGCCTTTGGTGCCTCTACTCTAAACCGCTTAATCGAACTATCACGTAGTTATCAAAACGCACGTCCGATGTTCGCAACATCCACAAACGACGCTTGGGGTTCAAAGATAATCGAAGCGTGCATTAAGCGACATAAGCTTTCTTCCGTCCCCATAATCGCCATCACAACTTTGAACTATATTTTCTAGGAACATATCTAACAAAGGAACTAAAGCGCCGAGCTATTTACATATAATTTGCAAAAGGTCTTTGATTATGTTCAGATAATTAAGTTCATCTTATGAACTCCCACTCGATAGACATCCCTCCGGTCATCTAAGTGATTACATGATCCGAGTCAATTCAGGCCGTGTCTCGATCATCACGTGAGACGGACTAGTCATCTTCGTGAACATCTTCATGTTGATCGTGATCTACTATATTTACTCATGCTCCGACCTTTCGGTCCGTGTTCCGAGGCCATGTCTGCATATGCTAGGATCGCCAAGTTAACCCTAAGTGTTTCGTGGTGTAAATCTGCCTTACACGCTGTATGTGAACGTAAGAATCCATCACACCCATCATCACGTGGTGCTTAGGAAGCTTACAAACTTTAGCAACGGTGCACAGTTAGGGGAGAACACTCTTGAAATTGTTGTAAGGATCATCTTATTTACTACCGCTATTCTAAGTAAACAAGATGCATAAACATGATAAACATCACATGCAATCAAATATAGTAGAAAGTGACATGATATGGCCAATATCATATAGCTCCATTGATCTCATATCTTCGGGCTCCATGATCATCATCATTATCGCATGACACCATGATCTCCATCATCATGATCTCCATCATCGTGTGTCTTCATGAAGTTGTCTCGCCAACTATTACTTCTACTACTATGGCTACCAGTTAGCAATAAAGTAAAGTAATTACATGATGCTGTATAATGACACGTAGGTCATACAATAAATAACGATAACTCCTATGGTTCCTCGCCGGGTTGTCATACTCATCGACATGCAAGTCGTGAATCCTATTACAAGAACATGATCAATCTCATACATCACATATCATTCATCACATTCTTCTTGGCCATATCACATCACATAGCATACCCCCAAAAAAACAGTTAGACGCCCTCTAATTGTTGTTTGCATGTTTTACGTGGCTGCTATGGGTTTCTAGCAAGAACATTTCTTACCCACGCAAAACCACAACGTGATATGCCAATTGCTATTTACCCTTCATAAGGACCTTTTCATCTAATCCGCTCTCCACTAGCGGGAGAGATCGGCACCTCAGCCACCTTATGCACCAAGTGCATGGGCCATGGAACTCGCCTCACGTAAGAGTACGTAAGGTCGGTCCTGCCGCTTCATCCCACAATACCGTCAAACAAGATTGGACTAGTAACGGTAAGCATATTGAATATCATCAACGCCCACAACTACTTTGGTGTTCTACCTGCAAAGAATCTACGCATAGACCTAGCTCATGATGCCATCGTTAGGGGAAACGAAGTAGAAATTCAAAATTTTCCTACGTGTCACCAAGATCTATCTATGGAGAAACCAACAACGAGGGGAAGGAGAGTGCATCTACATACCCTTGTAGATCGCTAAGCGGAAGCTGCTCAAGAGAACGGGGTTGAAGGAGTCGCGACTCATCGTGATCCAAATCACCGGAGATCCTAGTGTCGAACGGATTCGGCACCTCCGCTGCTCAACA
>JAHIAM010020959.1:0-11583 GCA_021605205.1 Aegilops longissima | reverse complement strand
AGGGTTGAGAAAATAGAACCAGCTTAGGTTGGTGAAGACAATGATTTGGTAGACCAGCCCAATCGCTGTCCTCAGCTTGTACCCTGTTGGAGCGGCCGAGTATTTAAACTCGAGGACACGCAGCCCCGGACACCCAACCATCGAGCACGCAGCTCAGACACCCAGTCCTCACCTGTGATATCCTTGAACTAAGGTCACGCAGACTCGGCCCAATCACTCGTGGTAAGTCTTCAGCGACTTCCAAACCTTCACATACTTGGTCACTGCCATCCACAATTCCTCTTGATGCTCTAGACCTCGACGCCTAACCGCCTGGAAGAAGCACCTTCAAAGGTAAAAAGCGCCGGATCCACGCAAGATCAATTTCTTCAAGGATGCTCAATCGCTTTGGGTTTGTTGGGGTTTGGTTTTGGGTTTTTCCTCACTTTTGGTTTTTCCTCACTTGATGATTTTCGCCAAATTCCTCGAGGATGGGTTGCTCTCAAATGACAAGTGTCAAGTTCTCTCGAGCAGCCAACCAACTAGTGGTTGTAGGGGAAGGCTATTTATAGCCTAGGGAGCAGCCCGACATGATAAGACATAAATGCCCTTCAATGATATGACCGTTAGGTGGATAAGATATTTGGGACAGCGGCACAAGCAAGTTAAAAGAACGGTCGGAATTTTGAACATCAAATTCTCGTACTATCATGTTCTCATCAGTAGGCAATTCAAGACCGGCGAATTTTAACTCTCGGTCCAGATAAATTCTCAATGACCGTAAGAGCTTCGCTCTCACATCAAGAAATTGATCGAATCTGATGAGATTTCCAAAGGCTTCACTCAAGGGTTTGGTAGGTGTAGGATTTTGAGTTGAGCATCAAATGGAAATTTTCCTTAGTATTTCTCGACCCCTTTAACAAAGACGGGTGTTTTATGACTCAAGAAAGAGAAAATGAAACTACGAAAACAAAAGTCTTCACGCTTCATGTTCCTCAAGCGAATTCCAAGTCTTCGTGATCACACCAATTTCTTCACTTTCAAAGTCTTCGTAAAGTCTTCGAATATCAAAGTCTTCAGCTTGAAGAACTTCATTTTAGGGGTCGACTTTCACCGTAAGTATCAAACTCCTCATAGACTTATAGACCTGTGTACACTCACAAACATTAGTTACTTAACCTATAAGTCTTCAATACACCAAAATCACTAAGGCACTAGATGCACTTACAATCTCCCCTTTGGTGATTGATGACAACATAGGTTAAGTTTTCAACGGGGATAAATATATGAAGTGTAAATACTGATAATGAGGATTTTGATTGCAAGATATGGAAGAACTCCCCCTGAAGATGTGCATAGTGAGGAATTTGCTTTTGAGGCAATGCACATTTGAAGAATTGAATCATGGAGATCTCCCCCTATATCTTGTAATTCATACACGCATTTAACATATGGTATGAAGAATTTGAAATGCATGATGAAATATGGTGCTAGATGTTATGCAATGTAATGCATCAAGAGTACCAGAGCCCAAAGGCCAAATTGGATCAGAGCATAACAAATATCAAAACTACTTCTAATCAGAGCATAGAGCAAAAGCATAATGCATCAAAAGTATCAAAGCATTATCGGGTTTAAGATTACAACTCGATCCAATAAAAGGTTTCGTAAGAACGAGAGTTGTAACTTAATAAAATACTGTATATAGACAAAAACGAGACCCGCTTGAAGACTAACTCAAATTTCTCCCTTTGTCATTGAATGACCAAAAGGATCAAACCGAGGACTAACGCTTTGAAGAATTTCAAGTTGAAGACGGAGCGCCAAAGATTGTCGGGGTTGTTCGTTGAAGTAGGACCAGCAGCGTGTCTTCCAAATCTTCATTTTCATCGTTGTCGGAGGAGTAACTCACGATCACCATCACCCGGTGCGTTCCTTGAGGATTTTGCTTGATGCGGGTATTTGCCGCAGAGTCATGTGTGCAGAGTCATCATTGGTGGAGTAAGATGCTGCTTTGCTAAACTGTCCATCCAATGGACGAACGCCTTCATCTATCACAGCAAGAGCCTTTTCCTTTTCATCACCGAGGTAATTTGCCGCTTGAGGACTTCAATCGGGGCAGGTAGCTGCAGTGGTTCAAAGTATCACCTTTGTAATTCAAAGTTGAAGATCTTGACCTGATGAATCTCATAATCCAAGGTGCATAAGGCTTCAGCTCAAAAGGTGACATGGCAATGTTAGCCGAGTCCTCATGAAGAAATCATGGAAATTGACGGAACGCCATGGATGATGTTGAAAGCATATTCTTCATGATGCCAACGACTTCTTCATCGCTCGAGTCGTGGCCTTGATAGGACTCATAGTCTTCGCCAAAATTCGATAGACTGTTCGAGGCACATATAATAATTCCTTGACGAGGAATTTGGTCCTTGGGCTTGCCTCGGTTTCAAAGGCTTCATCAAGACTTGCATATAGTGATTTGAAAGTTCCTTTTCTTCATAGATGCGACGGCACCATCAAGCGGAGGATCGAGTGGTAGGGCACGGCAATTCACTTGTCGGGTGCCTTGTAGTGAGTGTTTTCATCATCCAATCTAAGACCCATGAATTTACGCCTTCAGCCTCCCATGATGTGCGTGGTTGCATAGAACTCCAAGAATTAGCTCTTCGCTCCAGCCACGTATATCGCAGAAATTTAGAAGTCCCCAAGGCCGTGAAGAACACTTAGGACGGCTCAAAGCTCCTGGCAGCGACTCCATATCCACATGAGGAATATGAGCATGATCAAGATTTTGTCCTTGTTGAAAGCACCGAGGAATAGAAGTTTGCTTGACTAGCAGTCCGTAAACGCCTCTTCCTAATGCGCAGCAGAATCATAAGGATTATATTCAAGGAAGAACACGTGTTCGCAAAGAACTCTTCAGCCTTGAACTTTGCTTGGTTGAGAACGGATTCTTTTGCTTGGGTAGAGGGGTGTCACGCCCGGCATCACCACCTCAGAATCACAAGTTCAGGTTCTTCACCGAGGAATTCCTTGTTCCTCAACAGAGCAGTCTGAGGATTAGCAAGAGCAGCAGCTTCATCAAGACTAGTGGCTGGAATTTCTTCATGCACGTAACTGGGTGGGTTGATTTTCTTCTTAGTCTATTTGGACAGTCTCGGGTGGGAGTGAGGAACTTGTTGGAGCGGGTGAAGAGAGGAGTATTGGGCTAGGCCGAGGACCACGCCCAACTGCTTGCTTTGTCTTCAGCAGAGTCGGGCCGATGAAGAATTGGGGCAGCCGAGAACTTGCAGAGATGCTCGAGGCAATTGAGAAACCAGCAGTCCTTTGACAAGTAGCTAGGTGCACAGAACCTCAAGGTTTGGACGGAGCAGTTGAGGACTTTGATGGAACAGAGCGGTGTGAGGAATTTGTCACCGAGGAATTTGCCCGAGGGAGTCATTGATGAACTTGGCCGTGAGGGCGCAGATGATGAAGCACTTGGCTTATTAGCGTACTTCTTTGCATTGATTTCTCGCTTGACCGAGACCTCATAAAGGCGAGCAGCCAGCAGAATCCTCATTGAATTTCTTCACCGCCTTTGCTTGCTTAGCCAACTTTGCTTGGCTGCTTAGCCCACTCATCGTGAAAGTCCTCACCGCGCTTGACGCTAGTGGGATCAGCTATTTGGCCTGGTGCCAAAGGAGCTCTTGGGCATGGAGGATTTAACGCGTAATTTCTTCATGTACTTAGGTGTTACATATCGGTATTCCTTCCATTCCCGTGCCCATCTCCGCTCAATCTTCCGAATACGCACCTTGCGTTGATTTTGCTTTCCTCATCCTGTGCAATAGTCAGATATATTTCCTCGTGGATTTCAATGCTGTCATGACCTCAGTTTCTTTCCTCCCTCTCGCGCTTCTTACCATCCGCCATTTTCTTCGTGAGGAAATTGAACAATTGAGTTCTCTCAAGAAGTGTGCAGTTTTTCTTCGAGGAACGCTGCAAATGAGTTAAGTTGATGAGAACCTAGGGATTCAGCAGCAGACATTTGTACCGTGAATGAGTATAGGTGCGAGGAATTTGAAGAGGTCATATGCTCGTAGGGGTTTTCAAAAAGAACAAGTTTGAGGATTTTGACCAGATGAGCCTTGAAGAATTTCAATAAGCGCTTTGTCTTAGGTTCCAGAGTTGTATAGATCAAGATCCACACAATTGAGGAATCTTGAAGAAAATCATTGCTTAGAGAAATGAGTCAAGAGATTTGAGGTGTTCATATGTATGAAGATTTGGAGAATAAACACCTTTGAAGAATTTGAAGAAAATTTGAGAATCAAATCGAGTAGTAAAAGTAACTTTTAATTTACTCAAGTGAAGAACACGTATAACTGAGATGAACAGTTGAAAGTTCGTCTGCTCAGATCTTCTCCGCCTCTAACTTGGCAGAGGAAATCAGCTACGGGCGACGGCGGAGTGAAGATATTCCACTTGTCGGCGCGAGTACGTCAGCTAAGAGGTCAAGGCAGTGAAGCTTTTCCTCACCGGCGACGATGGAGAAGGGGCGGCGCTAGGAGTTTTGAGGAGCTCGAGGGAGAGAGGTCGAGCGGAGTAAAAGAGTGAGGAAGGGAGAGAGGGTATTTATAGCCACGGTGAAAACGGATCGTCCAAGATTTAGGACTAACGTGCCCTCGACCGCTTCCCTTCTCACGACATGTGTCACCCACGCATCGTAGTGGAGATCGTAATGCATCGTGGGTGAATAAAGTAATGCATCGTGGGATGCGGAACGGTTTGAGCAGTAAAAGCGAAGGTTTGAATAAGATTAGTTTATAAAGTTCCGCTCGCAATTTCTTCAGCTGTCAAGGACACAAAGAAGAATTTGAACGAGTTTCAAAGTAGAACGCACATGAAGAATTTGTGAATGGATTGGGTTGAGTATAGTATAGAGGGAAAGGGTCCCATCACATTCACTTAGCGTAAAAAGCGAATTTGAAGAAATAGCCATAAGTGAATGTCAGAGAGGACATAAACCATATATATATATATATATATATATATATATAGCCAATGAAGAAAGACGATGGAAATAGTGAAGATTTTGCAAAGTTGAAGAATTTGAAAAACTCAAGAATTTCAAAACTGAGGAAAAACTCAAATTGAAGATTTTCAACTTTTGTGGTGGCGAACCCATCAGATAAGAATGATGATTTCAGACACCGCATAATTGACGAGGGTTCTGAGAATCAAATTCTTCATTAATTTCTTCACACTTAGAGTGTTATTCTTCATTGATTGAAGAAAAACGCTCTTCATGTGTTGCACATCTAAGTCATCAATTTTGCATAAGTGTTAGGATGTGTGCCTTTTCAAAGAACGCTCAAGATTCTAAGATATTTAGCTCACATCGCAACTTGCTAAATTTCTTCTCATCCAAGGGCTTAGTGAAGATATCAGCTAGCTGTTCTTCAGCCTTCACGTGTTCGGAGATGTCGCCTTCAACACATGATCACGTAAGAAAATGATGACTAATTTGAATGTGCTTTGTCTTCGAAAGTGCTGAATCGGGTTGTGAGCAATCTTGATGGCACTCTCATTGTCACAATAGAGAGGCACATTCTTCACGCTGATGTCAGTAGTCCTTGAGGGTTTGTTTCATCCATAGTAATTGAGCACAACACGAGCCAGCAGAATGTATTCAGCTTCCGCAGTGGATAGTGATACACGCTCGCTTTCTTCGAGGACCAATGCACCAAAGATCGTCCGAGGAAATGACAGTACCAGATGTTGACTTGCATCCACACGATCACCAAGATAGTCGAGTCGAATATCCAATGAGATCAAACGAGAGCCCTTGGGGTACCATAATCCTAGTGTTGGTGTGTGAGCTAGATATCGAAGAATATGTTTCACAGCCTTATGGTGTGATTCTTCTGTAGCTTGAAATCGGGCACACATGCAAACACTAAGCATTATATCTGGCCTAGATGCACATAAGTACAATAAAGAACCAATCATGGAGCGGTATACCTTGTGATCAAGTCAATACCATTTTCATCAAGGCATAGATGGCCATTTGTGGGCATAGGAATTTTGACGCTTTGCAATCTTGCATGTCAATTTCCTCGTGACATCTTTGAGGTATTTCTCCGAGATATGAATATGCCATTGTGTTGTTGATTTAATTTGAAGACCTAAGAAGAATTTCAACTCTCCCATCATAGACATTTGATATTCTTCACTCATCATATAGGCAAATTCATCACTATAACGCTGGTCAAGACAGCCAAAGATAATATCATCAACATATATTTGGCACACAAACAGTTCACCATCATAAGATTTAGTAAAGAGAGTAGGGTCGAGTGAACCGGTGTGAAGCCATTCTTCACAAAGAATTCCTTCAATGTATCATACCACCCTGAGGGGCTTGCTTGAGGCCATAGAGGGCCTTATTTAGTCTCAAGACTTTGTCGATTCTTTGGATCTTCAAAACCTGGGGTTGAGCAACATATACTTTTCCTCAAGCTTACCATTGAGGAATGCACTTTCACATCCATTTGATATAAAGTGATGTTGTGATGGTTAGCATAGGCGTAGTAATATGCGAATAGACTCAAGTCTAGCGACAGTGCAAAAGTTTCATCAAGTCAATTCCTTCAACTCATGGTAGCCTTGAGCTACTAGTCGTGCTTTATTCCTCACCACAAGACCATTTTCATCTTGTTTGTTGCGGTAGATCCACTTTGTGCCAATGATATTATGCTTGCGAGGATCTCGACGTTTGACCAGTTCCCTGCACGTTGTTGAGCTCGAACTGATGTAATTCTTCTTGCATGGCCTGAATCCACCCGCTCCAGAATGCTTCATCTACCTTAGTGGGCCTGTGATAGAGACAAAAGCATAGTGCCCACAAAAGTTAGATAAGTGAAGCTTTTGAGCGAGTGAGAGGACCTGGCGCTTCAATGTCATCGATGATCTTGTCAACTTGCACTTCTTTTGCAACGCGAGGATGAGCTGGTTGTCTTCGAGGAATTTGATCATTTTCCTCAAAGACCATTTTCTTCAAAGATTATCTTCAGTGCATCAGCTCGACGTTCTTCACAGACAGAATGAATTCTTCAGCAGTTTCTTCAAGAGGGAATGACATCCTCGCTTGTTTTGAACTTGATAGAATCCTCGTGCTGGTTCGCCTAACACGTAGGTAGGTGCTCTTTACAGCCATTAGTTTCATCGAACCGCACATCTACAAGTCAACAATCTTGTGAAGTGCGATGTTGAAGACTCAGAGGTGTGCGTAGTCCTTTCCGTAACCAAGCATAAAACCTTCATGTGCTTTCGTGCAAACTTAGAGGTGTGGTGAGGATCTCTAATCCAGCATTTAGCAATCAAGACTTTGAAATAACTTACATTGGGTTTCTTGTCCGTAAGGAGTTCATAGGCAGTCTTTTTGAAGAATTTGTGAAGATATACTGCTGATGATGTGGCACGCAGGTCAATTGCTTCAATCCGTAAACGACTAGGTGTTTTGTATTCATTAAGCATAGTGCGCAGCCATCTCAACAAGAGTTCTGTTCTTGCGCCCACGACGCCCATTTTGCTGAGGAGTATAGGGAGCAGATAACTCATGAGTAATACCAAGTTCATCAAGATAATCCTCAAGTCCGAATTTTGAACTCAGGCCCATTGTCACTCCTGATGTGCTTGATCTTCACACCAAAGTTGGTTGAAGCCCTCAAGAAAATCGTTTGAAGATTTCCGCACTTGATTTTTGTAAGTAACAATGTGTACCCATGTGTAGCGAGAGTAATCATCAACAATAACAAAGCCATATAGTGATGCTTCATTAACGATAACTGAGTAATGATTGGGACCAAAGAGGTCCATGTGAAGCAATTCAAGGACGAGTAGTGGTCATGATAGTCTTCACGGATGCTTGGCCTTGGTCATTTTTCCAGCTTCACAGCACCGCATAAGTGATCCTTGAGGAATTTGACATTCTCAATGCCAATGACATGCTTCTTCTTTGCAAGCATGTGCAAATTCCTCATGCCTCATGGACTAAGTCGTCGATGCCATAGCCAGCCTTCAAGCTTTTGCAAGGTAGCACACGGCCGGGTTGGGACCTGTAGAGAAGTCTACAATATACAAGTCTCCTCTCCTAAAGCCTTCAAGACTTTGGAATTGTCGCCTTCCATAATCACAACACAACGATACTTGCCAAAGATAACTACCATATCAAGATCACAAAGCATTGAGATCGACATGAGGTTATATCCTAAAGACTCAACAAGCATGACTTTGTCCATGTGCATGTCCTTAGAGATAGCAACCTTACCAAGTCCCAATACCCGACTTTTGCCTTTGTCAAAGAAAGATGATATGTTTCATGTGAAGGTGATAAGGGAGCATCCATCAATAGATTCTGTCACCAAATATGTGATTTGTACATCCACTATCGAGAACCCACTGCTGGTTTTGGGTTGATCATCCCGCAGATGAATTAGTATAACTTATGATCTCATATACTTCATCAGTGAAGAATATGATATCAAGTTCATCGATGAATTTCATCACCAAGATTCAGATAAGCAATACGAGGACGGTGAAATGAAAGTTCATTTCATCATGATTAGCCTGCAATTTCTTTGAAATTTTGTCGCCCCCAAAGAAATTCTTCAGACGTTAAGGCACGCCAGAGACCCGACCCGCAGAAGAGATTAGTTCTTTTTCTTCACCACCCACATCTGAAGGTGGCAAAGAGTTCATCATTCTGAAAGCACCATATGAGAATGGTGGCATAGAGGCCAAACCATTTCGCTTCACATAAGAGGGGTTAGGGTAAGCATATGAATAAGGAGAGAAATCTTCGAGGACTTATGAACATATTGGTTTGAAGAATAATGCACATATTCATAGCCCTTAGCTCTACCCCTGCGAGACAGAGTTGTTAGCACGATGATAATCATATGAGGACTTTGATCCTTTTGAGGAATTTGATCCATGTGAGGAATTTGGTCCAGATGAAGAATTTGGTCCATATGAGGAATTTGATCCGAGTTCCTATTCTTCATGTGTGGTGTCATGAGGACATTCACCGAAGATTTTCAAGGCACTGCTTGGGAACCCAGATTTTCTTCATAGGGGAACCGCCTCGCAGCTTAGTGCCAACATATCTAGCAAATACTTCACCATTCTGATTTTTGAACAGTTTATAGTTTGAGTCAAATGACTCATCAATGTAATGAGGAAATTCACATGTAAAACCAGATAAGGTAGATGGATCAATCTGAGGTCCTTTGCAGCAACCCATGAGGTTTTGGGATACTGCTCAGCTTCCAAAGACGCTCCATCAGCATTGAGTTTCCTCTCAAAGGCAATACCCTCTTTTCCTAGGGTTCCCTGAGGGTCTGCTTTTAAGCACATCACAAAGAGTCCGATGCCCTTTGAGACTTTTTGTATATGCCCTGTCATGTACAATTCCTTCAGCCCTGCATCGTTAGTGATACTAGCAATGTCCTCGATGAGGAATTAGTGATAGCAGAGGCAGGTGAAGAATTTGTAACAGCTTGAAGCATTTGAACATCTGTGAAGAATTAGCAGATTCACGCTCAATGCACTTTAAGCATGGAGGAACAAATTTTCTTGAGAAGCGCTGATTTGTTGAGCAAGTAATGAATCGCGCCTTCTCAAGATCTTCATAACTCGCCTAGCTTCTCAAGATCTTGCTTTTGAAGAAATTCATAAGAAAGTTTCTCATGATCGGCTAGGAGAGTGTTATGATGACCTTGAAGGTTGTCAAGCCTAGATCAAGTCTCTCAAGATTTTCAGTCAGGCTTGAGTGCGATCCATTTCTTCACCTAACATATCATCACTCTTATCTAGCATGTTTTGAACCTTTTCAAAAGCCCTTTGTTGTTTTATAGCAATCTTAGCAAGTTTAGAGTAGCTGGGCTTGAGATCCTCATGATTCATTTTCACTAGATTCGAGGAGGTGAAATTGAGTACCTTGGCACCTTTTGCCATGAAGCAATAGGTGGGAGCGTAGTCATCATTTTCCTCATCAGTTTGTCGGCGGAGTCGGGCTTTCAAGGTTGAAGATGGACTTGCTAACATAAGCAGAGTAAGAGCCGATTACTAGCCACACCAGATTCGGATTCTTCCACCTCCTCTTCCTCATTTTCCTCGATTCAGCTTCGTGAGTCCATTTCTTGCCAATGAATGCCCGAGCCTTTTGGGGCTGTTTTCTTGTGAGAAGAAGGCTTTGAGGATTTTGATGATGAAGATTTTGATGATTTCTTCTTCTTCTTCACGCCATCGTAATCCGTAATCCTTGTGTTTCTTCTTTCTTAATTCCTTTCCCATCGAGGACAATCTTGGATATAGTGACCAGGTTTCTTTGCATTTGGCAAAGTATTCGCTTATAGTCACTAGATGAGGAATCACTACTTGAGGATTTTCCAAAACTACCACCGCCTTGTGAATTTATGGAATTTCTTCACGAGCAAAGGCTACCTCGCCAAATTTCTTCAGATCTCCAATACACGCAGTAGTCTTCACTTTCAGATTCGGGATGACAGCCATGGCCTTCAGGGCACGTGGTTTTCCATAGCCAGAACCATAGAGATCTCTCTTTTAGCAAGTTGGAACTCGTGGAGTATTTAGCCTTCGAGGATATCGCAGGATCAAGAGACTTGTAGTCAGCTCGTTCTTGTATCATCAGTGCCAGAGTGTCAAATGAGGAATCAAGCTTATCTTAGTAATTTCTTCACCACCTCATGGTCGGTGATGTCGTGGCACCCAAAGGCTTGAAGCTCATTTGAGATGTCAAGGAGGCGATCGAAGGTTTGTTGAACATTTTCGTTGTCGAGTCTTTTGAAGCGTTGAAGAGATTCAAGAACATCAACTCGAGAGTCACGCTTGAGTTGAAACACCTTCATTTACTTTGGACAGCCTGTCCCAGATGAGTTTGGTGATTCCAAAGCACTTACTCTTCCATATTGACCTTGCTCAGATGGCTACATATGATATTCTTCGCTTGAGAATCGAAGTTGCTTGAATCTTCACATCATAAGCATCATTCAGAGGGTGTGACTGAGAAACACCTTTGTCACAACATACCAGAGATCGTTGTCAATTGCTTCAAGATGCATTCTGATTTTGTTCTTCCAAGAGAGGGTAGTCCGTCCCATCGAAGGTAGGACACCTCACCTGAGACCTTGATTTCATACCTGCGGCCTATATAACTAAAAACTCCAGGTTAAACTAAATCACACAGCAGAACAAGGAGTACTTTGCTCGATACCAATTGAAAGCAAGAGAATGACTAGAGGGGGTGAAGAAGCGATTTTTAGAGAATTTTATACCCTTCTTCACCGAGGAATTTGTGGTGAGGAAATTCCTTTAGCTAAGAAATATATAAGCGGAATAAGTACTCAGAAGTAAGCATGATAGATTACAAGCATAGTAATCACTGATGAAATGAAGACAATCACGGAGTACGAAAGCTTAATCACAGATAACACAAGATGAAGACAAACAGATCAAGAAATTGAACCGAGGAAATTGAGAAAGTCTTCAACAAAGTCCTCAAACACAGATATGAACAAACACTCAACACAAGAATGA
>JAHIAM010020958.1:0-17921 GCA_021605205.1 Aegilops longissima | reverse complement strand
TTTAGCAAAGAAGTTGGACTTTGGGCAACCATCATTTCACCTTCTTCTTTCCTCTCTACCCAACCCCGCTTCCCCCATCTTGCCTCATTTCTTCAAGAAAACCCCACCGCTTTTATTGTTCTTCACAAAGGAAAAGATGATCAATGGTGTTGATTCGCCAAGGCCCGTCTTGCAACCCCGAGACCAATCCTATAACTCCTCTTTTCTTCTTCGTCAGGATTATGCGGTTTTTCTTTTTATTTCTATTCGACAGCTTGATGGACGCCGAGCACCGAACGGGTGATGTCTATGGCTCCGCCAAAAACCGCCGAGGCTCATGGTATGAAGAAGCGTTAGCACCTGCCGAGACTACCGCGCAGACAAGCTCAAAGCCATCGCCTATCCAAGCCTTGAAGGAAATATGCCCCTAGAGGCAATAATAAAGTTATTATTTATTTCCTTATTTCATGATAAATGTTTATTATTCATGCTAGAATTGTATTAACCGGAAACATAATACATGTGTGAATACATAGACAAACAGTAGAGTGTCACTAGTATGCCTCTACTTCGACTAGCTCGTTAATCAAAGATGGTTATGTTTCCTAACCATAGACATGAGTTGTCATTTGATTAACGGGATCACATCATTAGGAGAATGATCTGATTGACATGACCCATTCCTGCTAGCCTAGCACTTGATCGCTTAGTATGTTGTTATTGCTTTTCATGATTCTATACATGTTCCCGTGAACTATGAGATTATGCAACTCCCGCAACCGGAGGAACACTTTGGGTGCTACCAAACGTCACAACGTAATCGGGTGATTATAAAGGAGTACACAGGTGTTCCAAAGGTACATGTTGGGTTGGCGATTTCGAGATTAGGTTTTGTCATCGATTGTCTGAAGAGGTATCTCAGGCTCTTCTCGGTGAATGCACATCATTATAAGCCTTGCAAGCAATGTGACCAATGAGTTAGTTGTGATGATGCATGTATTACGGAACGAGTAAAGAGACTTCCGTAGACTAGATTGAACTAGGTATTGGATACCGACGATCGAATCTCTCAAGTAAATATACCGATGACAAAGGGAACAACGATGTTGTTATGCGGTTTGACCGATAAAGATCTTCGAGAATATGTAGGAACCAATATGGGCATCCAGGTCCCGCTTATTGGTTATTGACCAAGAATAGTTCTAGGTCATGTTCTACATAGTTCTCGAACCTGTAGGGTCCGCACGCTTAAGGTTTCGGCGATGCTATATTATGAGTTTATGAGTTTTGATGTAATCAAGGTTGTTTGGAGTCCCGGATGAGATCACGGACATGACGAGGAGTCTCAAATGGTCGAGACATAAAGATCGGATATATGGACGCCTACATTTGAGTTCGGAAGTGTTCCGAGTGATTCGGAATTTTTTCGAGTACCGGGAGCATACCGAATACGGGAAGAGTATTGGCCTTATGGGCCTTAGTGGAAAGGAGTCAGAGGGCTGCCCCTCCCAAGTGCTCGCCTCCGACCAGACTAGGGGTATTGGGCGCTAGGAAAGGTGGGCTCGCTTCCCCTCTCCACTTCTCCCGGGAATCCTTCTCCTAGTTGGACAGAAGGAGTCCTCTCCGGTGAGGAGACTTCCTCCTCAGCGCGCCTCCTGGCTAGGCCAGCCTCCTCCTCCTCCTCTCCTTTATATATAAAGGGCAGGGGCACCACACACACAAGTTGATCTACGGATCGCTTCCTTAGCTGCAGCAGTGCCCCTTCCACCATATTCCACTTCGGTCATATCGTCGAGGAGCTTAGGCGAAGCCTCGCCGGAGAAGTCATATCGTCAGCGAGCTTAGGCGAAGCCTCCGCGCGGTGGAGACATCAACATCGCTACCACGCCGTCCAGGCCGATTTGAACTCATCCCGACACTTTGCTGGATCGGAGTCCGGGATCGCCATCGAGCTGAACGCAGTGCGAACTCTGAGGTGCCGTACGCTCGGTGCTTGGATCGGTCGGATCGTGAAGACGCATCACGTACATCACATCAAGGTAATAACGCTTCCTTTCGTCTACGAGGGTACGTGGACGACACTTTCTCTCTCGCTATGCCATCACCATGGTCTTGCGTGTTCGTGAGGAAATTTTTTGAAATTACTACGTTTCCCAACAGTGGCATCCGAGCCTGGTTTTATGCGCGCTGATGTCATATGCACGAGTAGAACACAAGTGAGTTGTGGGCGACATAGTCATACCGCTTACCAGCATGTCATACTTTTGGTTCAGCGGTATTGTGAGATGAAGCGGCCCGGACCGACATTACGCCAGATGCCACGCGAGACTGGTTTCATCACCCGAGCACTCGCTTGCTTAAAGGTGACCGCGGTGTCTGTTTCTCTCACTTTAGTTGAACCGAAAAGGCTACGCCCGTCCTTGAGAAGGTTAAACGAGCACTAACTTGACAAGCTATCGCTGTGGTTTTGATGAGTGAGGTAAGAACGGTTCTGTTTCAGCCCGTAAGCAGCCACGTAAAACTTGGCAACAACAAAGTAGAGGACGCCTAACTTGTTTTTTGCAGGCATGTTGTGATGTGATATGGTCAAGACGTGATGCTATATTTTATTGTATGAGATGATCATGTTTTGTAACCGAAGTTATCAAGATCGCAGGAGCCATATGGTTGTCGCTTATTGTATGAAATGCAACGCCATGTAATTGCTTTTACTTTATCACTAAGCAGTAGCGATAGTCGAGAAGCAATAGTTGGCTAGACGACAACGACATGCTAACGATGGAGATCAAGGTGTCGCGCGGTGATGACGATGGTGATCGCGACGGTGCCATGAGATGGAGATCACAAGCACAAGATGATGATGACCATATCATATCACTTATATTGATTGCATGTGATGTTTATCCTTTATGCATCTTATCTTGCTTTGATTGACGGTGAGCATTATAAGATGATCTCTCACCAAAATTATCAAGAAGTGTCTCCCTGAGTATGCACTGCTGCTAAAGTTCTTCGTGTTGAGACACCACGTGATGATCGGTGTGATAGGCTCTATCGTCAATACAACGGGTGCAAAACAGTTGTACACAGAATAATGTAGCTTAAACTTGACGAGCCTTGCATATACAGATATGGCCTCTAACACGGAGACCGAATGGTCGAAGGCGAATCATATAGTAGATATGATCAACATAGTGATGTTCACCATTGAAACTACCCCGCCTCACGTGATGATCGACATGGTTTAGTTGATTTGGATCACGTGAATCACTTAGATGACTAGAGAGATGTCTGCCTAAGTGGGAGTTTTAATATGATTAATTGAACTTAAATTTATCATGAACTTAGTACCGATAGTATTTTGCAAATCTATGTTGTAGATCAGATATGTCGCGGCTGTTGCTTCCCTATGTTTTATATGTGCTCCTTGAGAAAGCAAAGTTGAAAGATGGTAGTAATTACACCTGGACTGGATCCGAATTTGAGGATTATCCTCATTGCTGCATGTAAAATTACGCCCCGAAGCACTGCTACGGTGACAGTTCGTCATTGCAGAGCAGATGAACCGTTGTGAACGCCGGGCAAAGCAAAGCTGATGACTACTCAATAGTTCAAGCAGCCATGCTTAACGGCTTAGAACCGGTCTTCAACGACGCTGAACGCATGGAGCATATGAGATGTTCCAGAGTTGAAGTTAATATTTCAAGCAAATGCCCGATTGAGAGATATGAAGTTCCAATAAGTTCTATAGCTGCAAGATGGAGGAGAATAGTTCTCACTAGGCAGCACATACTCAAAATGTCCGGGTATAACAATCACTTAATTCAGCCGGAGTTAATCTTCCAGATGATAGTGTCATTGATGAATTCTCTAGTCATCGCCACCAAGCTACAAGAGCTCGTGATGAACTATAATATGCAAGGATGACTAAAACAATTCCCGAAGCTCTTCGCGATGCTAAAAGTCATGGAGGTAGAAATCAAGAAAGAGCATCAAGTGTTGATGGTCAACAAGACCACTAGTTTCAAGAAAAGGGCAAAGGGAAGAAGAAGGAACTTCAAAAGAACAGCAAGAAAGTTGGGCTGATCAAGAGAAGAAACCCAAGTCTGGACCTAAGCCTGAAACTGAGTGTTTTTACCGCAAGCGACTGGACATCGAAGCGGAACTGCCCCAAGTATTTGGCGGATAAGAAGGATGGCAAGGTGAACAAAGGTATATGTGATATACATGTTATTGATGTACCTTACTAGAGCTCGTAGTAGCACCTGGTATTTGATACGGTTCTCATATAATATTTGCAACTCTCAAATGGGGACTACGGAATAAGACGAGACCGCAAAGGACGAGGTGACGATGCGCTGTGGAAATGGTTCCAAAGTCAATGATATCGCACATCGGCACGCTTACCTCTACATCTACCTTCGGATTAGTTTTAGACCCAAATAATTGTTATTTGTTGCCAGCTGTTGAGCATGAAGCTGATTATATTTGGATCTTGTTTGATGCGTAGATGCTTATTCATTTAAATCAGAGAATAATGGTTGTTCTATTTATATGAGTAATATCTTTATGGTCAGGCACCCTTGAAGAATGGTCATTCTTGTTGAATCTCGATCAGTAGTGATACACATATTCATAATGTTGAAGCCAAAAGATGCAAGAGTTGATAATGATAGTGCAACTTATTTGTGGCACCGCCGCTTAGGATCATATATAGTGTAAAATCGCATGAAGAAACTCCATGCTGATGGACTTTTGAATCACTTGATTATGAATCACTTGGTACTCAAGTAACCGTGCCTCATGGGCAAGATGACTAAAGACACCGCTCTCCTATTGTATGGAGAGAGCAACTGATTTGTTGGAAATCATACATATGATGTATGTGGTCCAATGAATGTTGAAGCTCGTAAGGATATCGTTATTTTCTCACCTTCACAGATGATTTGAGTAGATATGGGTATATCTACTTAATGAAATACAATCTCAAACATTTGAAAAGTTCAAAGAATTTCAGAGTGAAGTGGAAAATCATCGTAATAAGAAAATAAAGTTTCTACGATCTGATCGTGGAGGAGAATATTTGAGTTACGAGTTTGGTTTACATTTGAAACAATGTGAATAGTTTCAAGAACTCACGCACCCTGAACACCACGACAGAAATGGTGTGTCCGAACGTCGAATCGTGATTTTATTAGATATGGTGCGATCTATGATGTCTATTCCGATTTACCGCTATCGCTTTGGGGTTATGCTTTAGAGACGCCGCATTCACGCTAATAGGACACCGCAAAAACCGCTGAGACGACGCCTATGAACTGTGGTTTGGCAAGAAACCAAAGTTGTCGCTTAAAGTTTGGGGCTGCGAGGCTTATGTAAAGTTAAACTTCAACCCGATAAGCTCGAACCCAAATCGAAAAAAATGTGTCTTCATAGGATACCCAAAGGAGACTGTTAAGTACCTTTCATCACAGATCCGAAGGCAAGATTTTCGCTAAGATTCTGGATCCTTTCTAGAGAAGGAGTTTCTCTCTAAAGAAGTGAGGAGGAAAGTAGAACTTGATGAGGTAATCAGATTCGCTTCCCTTATTGAAAGTAGTTCATCACAAGATGGTTCCTGTGACAACTACACCAATTAGTGAGGAAGTCCAATGATGATGATCATGAAGCTTCAGATCGTTACTACCAAACTCAGAGGTCAACCAGAGTAAAATACGCACTGAGTGGTACAGTAATCTTATTCTGAAGTCATGTTACTAGACCATGATGAACCTCACAAACTATGAAGAAGCGATGGTGAGCCCAGATTCGCAAAATGGCGGGAAGCCATGAATCTGAGATGGATCCATGTATGAGAACAAAGTATGGATTTTGGTTGACTTGCCCGATGATCAGCAAGCCATTGAAAAAATAAATGGATCTTTAAGAAGAAGACTGACGACGTAATATAACTGTTTACAAAGCTCGACTTGTTATGCGTAAAGGTTTTCGACAAGTTCAAGGTGTTGACTACGATGAGACTTTCTCACCAGAAGCGATGCTTAAGTCCGTCTCGAATCATGTTAGCAATTGCCGCATTTTATGATTTATGAAATTTGGCAAATGGATGTCAAAACCATTCTTGAATGGATTTCTTAAAGAAGAGTTGTATATGATGCAACCAGAAGGTTTTGTCGATCCAGGAGCAACTAACAAAGTGCAAGCTCCAACATCAATCAATGGACCGTGCAAGTATCTCGGAGTTAGAATAAACGCTTGATAGTGTGATCAAAGATATGGGTTTATATGACTTTTTGAGAAGCCCGTATTTACAAGAAAGTGAGGGGAGCTCTAGAGCATTTCTAATATTATATGTGACGACATATTATTGATTGGAAATGATATAGAATTTCTGCATAGCATAAAAGGATACTTGAATAAAAGTTTTCAATGAAAGACCTCGGTGAAGCTGTTATATATTGGGCATCAAGATCTATAGAGATAGATCAAGACGCTAATTGACTTTCTCAATGAAGCATACCTTGATAAAGTTTTGAAAAAGTTCAAAATGGATCAGCAAAGAAAGGTTTTTTACCTGTTACAAGGGTGAAGATTGAGTCGACTCAATGCCCCAACACAGTAAGATAGAGAGAAAATGAAAGTCATTCCTATGCATCAGCCATAGGCTCTATCATGTATGTCAATGTCGTGTACTGTGACTGACCGAGATACTTAGCACTAAGATTGGCAAGAAGGTACCAAAGTAATCCAGGAGTAGATCATCGACAAGGTCATTAACATCCCAAACACCGAAAAGACTAAGGATATGTTTCTCGATATGGAGGTGAAAAAGAGCTAGTCGTAAATGGTTACGCCGATGTAAGTTTTAATCGATCCTGGACGATTCTAAATCGCAAACCGGATATGTGTTTTTATTAAAATGGAGCTGCCAACAGCAGCTCCAAACAAAGGCCGTATGGATCTATATGTGAAGCGGAGTACATATATCGCTTCGTAAGCAGCAAATGAAGGAGTCCGGATGAGAGTTCATTTCGATCTAGGTGTCATACCTAGTGCATCGGGACCGATGAAAGATCTCTCCGTGATAATATCTGTGCAATTGCCTTGGCAAAGGAATCCAGATTTCACAAGAGCACCAAGCATATCAAGAGACGCTTCAATTCCATTCGGACCAAGTCCAAGTGGGAGACATAGAGATTTGTGAAATACATACGATCTCGAATGTTGCGCACCCGCTGACTAAGCCTCTTCCACTATGGGAAAACATGATCAGCACCAAGACTCCATTAGTGTTAGAATCATTACTATGTAATCTAGATTATTGACTTAGTGCAAGTGGGAGACTCAAGGAAATATGCCCTAGAGGCAATAATAAAGTTATTATTTATTTCCTTATACCATGATAAATGTTTATTATTCATGCTAGAATTGTATTAACCTAAAACATAATACATGTGTGAATACATAGACAAACAGATAGTCACTAGTATGCCTCTACAAGACTAGCTCATTAATCAAAGATGGTTATGTTTCTAACCATAGACATGTGTTGTCATTTGATTAATGGGATCACATCATTAGAGAATGATGTGATTGACATGACCCATTCCGTTAGCTTAGCACTTGATCGCTTAGTATGTTGCTAATGCTTTCTTCATGACCCATACATGTTCCTCAGAATCATGAGATTATGCAACCCCTGCCACCGAGGAACACTTTGGTACTACCAAACGTCACAACGAATCGGGTGATTATAAAGGAGTACTACATGTGTCTCCAAAGGTACTTGTTGGGTTGGCGATTTCGAGATTAGGTTTTGTCATCCGATTGTCGGAGAGGTATCTCTAGGCCTTCTCGGTGAACACACATCACTTAAGCCTTGCAAGCATTACAAACTAATGAGTTAGTTGTGAGATGATGTATTACGTAACGAGTAAAGAGACTTACCGTAACGCAGATTGAACTAGGTATTGATACCGACGATCAAATCTCGGCAAGTAACATACCGATGACAAAGGAACAACGTATGTCGTTATGCGGTTTGACCGATAAAGATCTTCAGAGAATATGTAGGAACCAATATGGGCATCCAGGTTCTGCTATTGGTTATTGAAAGAATGGTTCTAGGTCATGTTACATAGTTCTCGAACCCGTAGGGTCCGCACGCTTTAACGCTTCGGCGACAGCTCATTATGAGTTTATAAGTATTGATGCACCAAGGTTGTTCGAGTCCCGGATGTGATCACGACATGACGAGGAGTCTCAAATGGTCGAGACATAAAGATCGATATATTGGACGACTATATTCGGAGTTCGAAAGGTTCCGAGTGATTCGGTATTTTTCGAGTACCGGAGGTTACGGAACCCCCGAAGAGAGGGCCTATACGGGCCTTAGTGGAAGGGAGCCAGGAGGTGCGCTGCTGCCGCTCTTCAAGCCCTAGTCCGACTAGGACAAGGGTTTGGGGCGAGCCCACCTCCTTCCTTCTCCACTTCCCCCCTTCCCCCTTCTCCTAGTTGACTAGAGAAGGAGTCTCATTCCTGAGGGAGTAGGACTCCTCGTTACTTCTCCTCCTAGGGCTGCCTCTCCTCCCCTTGGCTCCTTTATATACGGGCAGGGGCACCGGCGAACACACAAGTTGATTCACGGATCTTTCTTAGCCGTGCGGTGCTCCTTCCACCATATATTCCACTTCGTCATATCGCCGCGAGCTTAGTGCGGCCTCGCTACCGATAAGTCATATCGCCGCGGAGCTAGGCGGCCCCGCATGTTTGCGGGAGCATCAACATATCGCCACCACGCTCGCCGCGTTGACGGAACTCATCCCCGACACTTTGGCGGATCGGAGTCCCAGATCGCCAATACCCAGCCGTAACGCAGCGTCAACTCGGAGGTGCCGCACGCTCGCAAGCTTGGATCGTCGGATCGTGAAGATTTATTTATCATATCAAATCATAACGCGAGAGAATGGCTGTAGTGAGCCAAGAGACTCCTCCGCCACAAGAGTGAAACGCTGGCGCAATATTTTTCTTTAGAATGAAAAAACAGTGGACGTGCCAACGTGCGGATCCTCCTCCACCATGGACTAAATTACTCACTTACTGACGTAGGGACAACCAGACCTGGTCCACCAGCCATGCACTAAATTACTCCGTAGTAGAGTGACGGTAGACTACCCCATCGAACCGTAGTAATGCCCAATGAGCCGGCCAACACAAAACCCTCCTTTCCAAAGAGGCTTGAAGGACAAAAAGCAACCATCATTTCACTCTTCTCTCGCCTTGAAGAAACCCCACCGCCGCTTCCCTACCCTCGCTCCTCCTTTCACTCTTCTCTCTCAGCTTCCTCTCTTGATGGACGCTGAGCACCTACCGACGCAGGATGTTCATGGCTCGCCAAACCGCCGAGGTGGTAACAAGAAGTTTAAGCACCCCACCGACTATCAAGAACAAAGCTCAAAGCCATCGCTCCAAGCCCCCCTCCCGGATCCCCATTAAGCAAGTCCATGTCTCTGTTGACATCTTTTTCTGATCTTGATTGTGTTTTTCATCTACTCAGTACTAGTACCGGTAGTACACAACTTTCGGTGATTTTGCATGTGATTTTGTGTGCCAAATGATGGTTCTAAATTCCTCTATTGACCAAAACATGCGAGAGAGGTTGACATTTCCGATAGATTATTAACTATTTCCTCCCTGACTTAGATTTGTTCCACATGATGTATTTCTAATGTGACTTGATACATCCTGTATCTAGACAAATCTAAGAAGAATTTTGGATTGAGGGAGTACTTTATGAACATCAATGCAACTTCTAAGAGGGTATATTTGCTCAGTAACTGTGTTATGATATTGCATGTAACCTCCCGCTCATGCCTTTTAAGACATGTTTCTAGTGTCTTTTGTTCACTCATTTATGTGCGATATGCATAAATATATGGAGTATAATATCGAAAATCATCTTATATTTCTGAACGGAGGGTAATGAAATATGGTTTCGCTTTGAATTAGAAACCACAGGTCCCATGGTGGAGATGAAGTTCTCAAAGTCATGCCGTGGTGAACTTGAAGACTGATGATGAGTTCTATTGTGCTGAACATATCCAACTGCTGTGTCCTTGTCGCCACGTTGTCCTGAACTAGTGTTTTCAGCCATAGCATTGTCGTCGCTGTTCTCGAGGCTGTACTTGACCACAATAATTTCTGGTTGTGCCTTCGATTACTTAAGGGTGTGGTTCTTGTAAAGCTTCCCCAACAAATCTGGATGCGGCCTGCTTCTTCATCATCATGTTTATGAGTGGAAAGACCATCAGCTAGGTTCTCCAAGGTTGACAAGATGGTGATGGTGCATGCAGACATCTCACGCCCACTCCATGTCCTAGTCGGCTATGCGGGGTTCATCCCGTAGGGTCGGTGGCAAGAAATAGTCTGCAGAGTTTAGTTAGTGCAACTTTGCTAGTCTCTGTAGTGGGTACTTTTGTTCAAGATTTGATTTGTGTTTCAGAACCCAGTATTGTTTATTAGTACCGCCGCTTTGGTGTGTGGTCATTTCCGAGAACGGCCTATGTTAATGTCTGTCCACTCAATTCAGTCTGTACATTTTTGAAGTATCCAGACTATATTTTTGTGAGGATTGTTTATCAATTATGGTTACACCTAATATTCAGAGTGCATTGCAGGGTTTATCACACCACCCAGGATTTCCATTCCCATGGATGTTCGGGTCCATACGATTTGTCACTTACCTTTGGACTGTCTCGCTTGTGGGAGTAGGCGGTGGCCTTCGCATGCCACGCCAGTAGTTGGACGATCAATCTCCTGCTTAGTACTTCAACATAGTGATTTCTGGTAAGGATTCACTTGTGTCACATCAAGTAAATCTTATTGATTTATCGTCTAAATCTTATTTCCCGTAATGATTCACCATGTTTTCTTTCTTTTCCAGCAATTTTACGATGCAGGTTTTGTTATATGACATTCATCACAGAATAAACCGCTTGGTTTGCTCTACGATGGCTATTTTTTGTGTTTCACTTATGTCGTGGTCAAGAATTAAGGCACTGTCCATCACTTATATTATCGGAAAAATTGGACCACCCGTTGTCGTGAGTACAAGATGAATCCCTATGATGAACTGCAGTTTGGTTTTTCAACAAAACGCCACAATTAGTCCATCTCGCTTTAAAAGAAATGAAGAAAAACTGATCACGGTCACGGATCCTAGTCAAGTTAGAAAGCTGATCATAGCAGATCAGATCACGATCGCCATTGTCTCGCGCATGATCGAAAGTAATCGAAGGGCTGCTTTCAGCACCGACAGATGCAGCACTTTACCGATCCAATTGAGGATTGGGCACCAACCGCTGTCACCGGATTAGTCTGATCCAACCGAGGATCGGCATCGACACCGCACTCGCCCAACACCGCACCAGCTCTACAAGGAGCACCATTAAGCAGCAGTAGGCGTTTCTAAGACTGCACTAACACTTGCACTTATGCATTCTGGTCCTGCCTGCAAGCTTGTAATCGCAACAGTATCAGGCTGCAGTTTGCACTTCATATACCAAAGTCCTTACAAAACCGACATGTCCACCTTCGTGAAAGCATTGGCCGCCCAAGTGCTTCGCTCTTTTTTTCTTTCCATGTTGTTTCACATGATTCACCGTGTTGATTCTAACTGTTTGGGTATGTTTTCTTGTTTGCAAACAGAGAATTCCTAGAGCAACGAGGGAGTCGTTCAACTATCCCAAGCGATCATGCCAAGTTTCTTCTTACCATGCGCACTTTTGGTGTGAATGAACCTGCTCAATATACCGTAAGTACAAAGGATGGTCGATGATGATTGATGCTAAAGGATGGTCAAGGTTCAAATCTAAATCATATCTTGCGGTAGGGATGACGCCAAATCAAACTCTTTCGGCAAGGAGAGCTGGTCCAAATCAACTTTGAAATTCTTCAAGAGAAAAGACGAATCGTCGAACTGGATCTATTCTCCGAGAGATTTTGATGTAATAATCTGGAATGGTGAAACAAGTGTCCTGTGTATAAGTAGTAATGACAAGATTATTTATCACATGGTATATCATTGATAGAATTGTAACCTCGATGTGTTGGTTAGAACCGCTGCTCGATTTCATTCCAATAGCTCCCGCGGTTTATCTAATTTTGTGTATTCACTTTATGACGCAGCATCTAAAACCAGCTACAAGACCGATTGGTTGCAATATGAAAAGCTCTGAGGTAGAACACATATGCCCCCAAACATGTGTGGTCGGCCCATGCCCAAAGTCCAGACTCGTGAGCCTATCCGCAAAAAAATCTAAGTATTATATTCTCAAATGAACTCCATAAAAAAGTTGAACCCAAGGCTGCCCGTGGTGTTGCAAAGGAGTATATTTCTCAAGGTGAGCCTCAGATATAAAAGATTTGTATATTTCTTACTAGAGGAGTATCTCGTCAAAATATATATTTATGTGTAACTAGTTACTCCCGTCTTTCTACTTCCTTTCGCCGATATATGGGGCAACCGCAACGGGTCCACGTACCATATGCACAAATTAGAGTGCACAACTTCACAGTAGACACACCTCTGGTCAGAAGCCGCCATAGAATGCCCAATGAGCCGTCCACAAATTTCCTTTCCAAATTTTAAGCAAGAAGTGGGACGGATGAAGTGGGATAATATTTCACTGGGCCTGAATCTCTTCTCCTCGTTCTTTGTTCAAAGAAAACCTCCGTCCGCCGATTGCATAGGGTTTTCATGGAGAACCAGGTATCTAATCTTCATCCATCCCCGAGCAATCCAAGTCCTTTGGTCGCAGTGTAATCCTAGGATGGTAGCAGCCACTGCTGATGCATTTTTTCTTCAGACTGAATCTAGTGTGTTTCATTTGCAGTGCCCAAAGTGCGAGTACCCTACAGTGTTTCTACGAGCCCATGAGACGCCATACACTTGTTCCTTCTCATCCTACCACATCATTTTGAAACAGACAGTATGTTCCTAGAATCCTCTTTTCTCATCCTGGAGGGTGGGGTTTTTGAACATGCTATGTTGTCATATTATTTTTCCTAGCAGTGTATTATTTGCTCGCTGTAACACATGTAATTCAAGATGCTCGGCCTTGCCATAACTGAATACACTAGATTAATGGTCACAAAGTGAAGACAAGCCATGGATATAAGTTCCGTTAAGGTTCATGAACCAAGAAGATCGCTGCTTTTTTATGGCCTAACTTGATAAACTTTCTCAAGTGTTACGTGATCGAAAGTTACACATTTAATGTTGATGGAAATAGCGTAACCTGCTCTTCATCTTCACTGCGGATCTTCAATTCCGATGTCGCTCCAATTGTTCATCCATGTTAGTTTTGTATCCGGTTCTTGCTTGTTGCCCGATTACTTCTTAATCCACCTATTCTGCCTAACTAATCACAATTTAACTTTAGAAGTAGCAACGACTCTCTCACTCTAAGATGCTACTTAACTAATATTTTCTTATAATTGGTGGCACGGTAGGTTTTTTCAGAGTTACAGTCCTGCTTCGCTTGTTACTCTGTAATAACTCGTCTGTTACTAATGGCACCGGTTGACTGGATCGACATCCACAAGTTCCTACACTTTATTGATCGCCTTGAGGTCCTTGTGGGGCTGCTTTCAATGGTGGAAGGCCACGGGATATGTAAAACATCTGCCGCACTCGCTGAACAGGTCCAACTGTGTCGAGAAACTTATGGTACGAGCTGTTTTCTTATTATATATGTTGGTCATAAACTATTGCTTATCCACAGCTTTTACAGTTGTGATCTTCTTGAAACAGAACTTCTAAAGTTCTATTGTTCCTATACAGATGCTCTCGACCATGGTCGGGTCAGACTTGCGCTTGGTCACAACATGATGTTTATGTCGACCTACTCAATTCCCTTGAGGTGAAAAGATACTTATCTGTGGGTGGTCTCAGATAATGAAGGCCCGGTTCATCTTGGAGATATAGGACGTAAGATTATGTTTGTATGTTTCCATGTCTCTAAAGTTGAATATCATGTTTATTGACCACGCTATAGATGAAGCCGCTGTCGTATAGGTTGTTGATGCTGGGTGCGCCTGCCTTGTCCCCGGGCTTGGCGGCCTCACCCTTGGTTAATCAGAGGCAAAGTAGCACCGTCGAGGCGTGCTTTGTACTGGTTGAACTCAGATAAGCACTCATATCGCTTTCAGCTTTGGTTGTTAAGTGCCCCGCTGAGCCAATTTAGGTTGTTAAGTAATCGCTGCTTTTTACAATCTGTCGTGTTTCTTCACTCCGTCTTCCTAGCCAGCCAACAACCAAACCAACCAGTGCAGTACGCTTCTGCCTGGGCTACTCACTGGTCGCTTAACGCCACCGCACGATCACCGCCCCACCGCCTCCTAAATAGTTAACGTTGATGCCCTCTGCCACAGCTACAGCGCCTGGCCAAGGGCCTCGTCTCGTTGTCAACATGGTCAACAAACAATGTGAATCTATGTAAGTACGTGGAGAGGATGACAGTAGAGGCCCACCACGTCAACAGTATGGAAAAAATAAAATGCTTCCTCCTAGTGTTTTCCTGATATCCGGGACCCACGTATATTGTGGAGCGTGATATAGTCATTAGACAAGAGAACAGCACAAGATCGGCCGACACTGTGGACGAGCTACTGAAGCAAAGATATGTTTTGTTTGGTATTGTTGAGATTGAGCAGTGGTTTGAACTGGTTGTGGCTCAACCCAGCCCAGGCTTATATTTTATGTTCACTGTGACCAGCCCAAATTTATTTTTCTTTGTGAAAATGAGCCTAGCTTATTTTTTCTCAAGAATACCCAATCGTTTCATACTTATTTTTCTACCGATAAGCTGCAACTCTTTCAAGACGCTCGCAAATCTTGAAAGTAATATGAAATGGGTTGTAAATATAAAAAATGTATGACAAATTGGCAATTACTTTATAATTTCTGAATTTTTCACATTTTCAGATTCCTATTTCACTGGGCATTAACCTAATTTAAATATATCTTCAAGTACTTAAATCGCTCGACATTTCGGTATTAAAAATAGTTTGGAACCCACAGAATATGCTAAATTGGCCTCGCCAACCAAAAAACAACGCAATAAATTGCATAAGAAGTTGGATGAGCTATATATAAATTATTAAAAAGAGGGAGTGGTCTGACTTGTGGGCTGTTTAGTTGATGCGTATGCAAGATTTTTTAGTTATTATATACGCCAACAAACGATTCTAGCAGACTTAATCTGGATGTCAATCCAACGGAAGTCGGTTTCTTCAATCGATCTTCTTGCTCCACCATTAGCAATACAGTGGACTGCTCTACTTCCGCCTCCCGTGGCCGGGTCAGGTCACAAGCAGCCTCAATACCACTACTACTCCCACCGCTGGCCGCATCCTCTACTCACCTGCACTTGTTATTCTGGGCGACGGCAGCCTCACACCGAGCCGAACCGTGAACGCCAGATCGCTCTCCGCAGGCATCCACCGCCGGTCTTCCCGCCCGCCGCCCCTTCCTAGGCCTCGCCTATCCACCGCCTGGTGCTCTCGCGCGTGGTCAATGTGGTCAATGACCATTTCCATCGAAGAGTATCAGACGTGGAGAGGCCGATACCGGTCCACGGCAGCCGCAAGGAAGTGCCTCCTTATTACGCTGAAAATAATTATTCTCCACCGACAGTGGGGACCCACCGGACGGGCCACTAGCATTTTGCAAAAAATCGCTTCTCGATCGTGGGACCCACCGGACGGGCCACCGATTTCGCAAAAAACGTTTCCCATTGTCACTCGACCCATTGGAAGTGCCTCTGTTACGCACAAAAATGAATACTCCCGCTAGCTGGGACCCACCTTGGTGGAGGCTGACTTAGGGCCTAGTAAGTTGACGGGACGTAAGGGCTTTGTCAACTTAGTCAATATGAACGATTCTAGCTCCAAAGGACCATACGATGCCCATCCAACGGTCAGAGTGCTTCTTCGACCTCCGGTCTTCTTGCTCCAAATTACCAAAGCAGCGCGGTCGTGCACATGCACCTGCCTCCCTGTGGACGGTTGGTCGTCAGAGAGGCCTCACCGCCTTACTATTCCCATCACGCTGCCAGTCTCTCGCGGCGACGGCAGCCTCACACCGCAGCCGAACCAATTAACCTCAGATTCTCTCCGCTGGCTTCCACGTCGCTTTTCCCTGCCCCCGCCGCCCCTTCCTAGGCTCCTCGTGCCGCCCATCGCCTCGTGCTCTCAAAGACGGCGTGGTCAAAGTGGTCAAGGAACGATTTCCATCGGACGTGGATCGACGTGGAGAGGGTGACACGGGTCCACGGCCGCAGCAAGGAAGTGCTCCTTATTACGCGGCAAAATAATTATTCCTCCACCGACAATGGGACCCACCGGACGGGCCACCGATTTCGCAAAAAATGTTTCTCGACGCCGGGACCCACCATTAAACCTTCGCACGCAAGGAAGTGCGCCCAGCAAAAACAAAATGATTCGCCGATCCTGGGACCCACCAGCACATCTTCGCACGCAAGGAAGTGCTCGATTCGGGACCCACCTGGTCAAGCGCACGTAGCGCTGTCATTCGGTCGCAAATGTGTACGCATATATACCGGTGGATGTAGAGGCGCGACGGTCGTAGTAGAGGTGGCCAGGTGCAAGCAAGAAAATACGGCCACGTATGTGTACATACCGGCGGTGTCTCAAACGCCTACTCGCAGACACGCACGGGCGAGGGCTCGCTGACATGGCTGGGTCGGAACGGAGAAACAAAGATCGCCGCCATGTTCATGGGAGGCAACGAAATGCGCCTGTTCATGGGGAGGCAACGAATGCGCCGTGTTCATCGGGAGGCAACGGAACGCTGGGAGCCAACCAGCCGGGTCGGAACGGAATGTGTGGTCGTGGTTCATCGGGAGGGCTTGGACGGAATAGGCGATGGAAACAAGGCTCAGCGCATCAGCAGAACGGAGGAAACGGACCTCCACGGTCGAAACGGGGTCCCGTTGATCGGAGGGTGTGGCGATCGCAAAACGGATTTAAACGGACCTCCTACGGTCGAAACGGGGTCATGTTGATCCGAGGGTGTGGCGATCGAAAACGGATGAAACGGACCTCCCACGGTCGAAACGGGGTCCTGTTCATCGGAGGGTGTGGCGATCGCAAAACGGGACTCCATGGATACCGTTCATCTCCACCGCGAACCCTCTTCAGCCTCCATGAGCTACTGCTCATCCACCGTCGACCTCCTCCACCTCCACCCACGATCGCTCATCCACGGCCCCGCTCATCCAGCCTCCACCGCCTACTCCACCGGCACGCTCAACCAGCCCTCTCCACGGGCTCCTGCTCAACCACCCTCCACGGGCTATTGTTCATCCAGCCTCCACCGCTCATCGCTCATACCGCTCTCCACGGGTGGCCCTGCTTCATCCAGCCTCCACGGGTCCCTGCTCATCCAGCCCCAACCGCTCGACGATCGGGGTCCTATTCATCCAGAGGCAACACCACGGGTCCCGCTTCATCCACCCCACCGAACTGCTTCATCCAACCCCCCCGCGCAACGCCACTCGCTCATCCAGAGGCGCATCGATCGGCTTCGCTTAGCGCAAAGAAGCGGCGAACCGCCGATCGGGTTCAGCACGCCATCGATCGATCGCTGGTTCGTGAACGCGTAGTTCGCACAAGGTAATCGCCGGTTCGGCTAGAGCCCAACGCCGCCGGTTCGCTTAGAGCTAACGCCGCACACACGCCAGACGCATAATAGAAACGCGATCGCCGCCCGCGACTCCCACCATAACCGGAACTCACCGAAATTTTCCTCGCCTCGCTTCTACCACGGTTTTTCCGCATGGACGGCCCAAAGAATGTCATGCGCTTATGCTCCGCCCGCCTGTGACGAAAAGCCCATTTTCTGCATGATTTTTGTCATA